>CYKH01000324.1:0-15556 GCA_001460835.1 Bodo saltans | reverse complement strand
GCTTGACATTCCCGACCATACCTCCGGCATTGTGCCGTAAAAATCATTGAAATGCAAGAATAATGCGCCAAGATTAACCATGCTAGCCCACTCAGGGGGGAGAGTGCTGGAAAGATTGTTGGACGAGACATCGAAATACGATAGATGCCTCATGCTCGACCATGCAGCTGGAAGAGACCCCGCCAAACGGTTTTGAGCAATTACAATTGAGACCAAGTTCGACATGTTCGACCACGCAATGGGAAGAGTCCCGGAAAAGTCGTTTATGTGAAGGAACAGCGTCACCAGGGACGACATGCTTGCCCACTCTGTTGGGAGAGTGCCAGTGAGATTGTTGGAGTGGAATTGTAGTTCAGTGAGCTTTGCCATGCTCGACCATGAGGCTGGGAGAGACCCCGTCAAGCGGTTTGAAAAAGTGACGAATGAGACCAAGTTCGACATGTTCGACCAAGCTGGTGGCAGAGTGCCGGAGAAGTTGTTCAAATGCAAATACAGTGTGACCAAGGATGACATGCTGGCCCACTGTGGGGGAAGAGTTCCAGCAAGACTATTGGAATAGAATTGGATATTGCTCACGCGTGTCATGCTTGACCACCCTGCTGGCAGCGTGCCTGCAAAGTTGTTGTGATGTAAGATCAGTGTGTCTAGATACACGATGCTGGCCCACTCTGGGGGGAGTGTTCCAGAAAGACTATTCGAATACAATTGCAGGTCGTTCATGCCCCTCATGTTAGACCAGCTTGATGGAAGAGAGCCGTAAAAGTAATTCACATGCAAGTACAATGTTTCTAGGGCCACCATACTGGCCCACTCTGAGGGGAGAGTGCCTGTGAGGCTATTCGAGTACAATTCGAGGTGGGTCATGTTTGTCATGCTCGACCACGCCGCAGGAAGTGTTCCGTAAAGGCTGTTAAGACTCAGCCACAACCGCTCAAGGCGAGTAAGATTCGACCATTGTCGTGGCACGGTGCTAGCAAGGCTGTTGCCGCACAATCTAAAATCTTGGAGGATATTCATGGTGGACCACGACTCTGGAAGGCTTCCCGTGAGACTGTTGTAGCATATTTGAAGATTTACAATACTTGCAAGTGCTGACCACGCCGAGGGAAGCGTGCCTGTCAGCGAGTTGCTGTTCAACAAGAGGATTTGCAAACGTGAGAGGCTTGACCAAGACCCCGGAAGGGTCCCCGTAATGTGGTTGTTAAACAGTTGGACGTCAACGAGACTTGTCAAGTTCGACCACGACGCTGGGAGGGTTCCACCAACACCTGATGCAGCGAAAATAAGGGAACGCAAGGCGCTCATGCTAGACCAAGAGTCGGGCAAGGAACCGTTGAAATTGTTAGAGTGCAGTTCAAAATCCGCCATGCTGGACATGCCGGACCAAGAAGCTGGGAGGGTGCCAACAAGACTATTTCGAAACAAAAAAAGTGAGCTCAGTGAGGACAAACGAGACCACGTCTCTGGTAGAGTACCGCTCAACATGTTGGAGTAAAGGCCTAGGGTCTGGAGGTTTGACAGGCTCGACCATGAAGCGGGCAGCGTGCCAGTGAGACTATTGCTGTAAAGATTCAACGTTTGTAACGAAGCGAGACCCGCCCATGAGTCTGGAAGATTGCCGCTAAGTCCATTGTCATGCAGTTCAAGGTACTTCAATGCTGTCATCGCCGACCAGGACGGTGGAAGTGGCCCACTCAGAGAATTACTGTAGAGATACAGCAAGTGCAAGGCGCTCATGTTCCACCACTGAATCGGTAATGTGCCTACGAGAGAGTTTGCATGAAGGTCCACTTCCGTCACGTCATTCCCATTGCACGTGACGCCAAACCAATCGTCAGTACATGATATTGGAGTTAACAACCACCCTGAACGATTCACCCAACCCGCACCGCTGGTGGCAGAGTACAACTGCATCAGCAGTGGATAACGATGCTGGCACCCACACATGGATGCAGCCGCAAAGTTGTACTCACTGCTCAACAGTGCTGGGAGAAGTTGAATCGTTGTGAACAGTAGTAGGCGATAAAACAGAGTCATATGAGGTTTGCTTTGCTAAAGTAGCCGGTTGCGTTGCATTTGACTGCAATTTCACATCTCTCACAAGTAGAAATTCTAAAACGAAACAAACAATTGAAAAACGCCGCGCAACAATTTTAACAACGAAATATAACACTGTACAGCGCCGACTAGTTATTGTGCATTGAAGTCTCCGAGGCACGAGCGACGAATTTTAACACTTTGCCTTAGTGCGCTTCAAACATCAGACGACCGAGGGGAGGGGGAGCGAACAAAGACTTACAGTGAAAAAAACAAGCACACACATACTTACACACAAAGGACAGCAACAACTCAACTCAACTCATCAAAAGTGATTTTATGCAAAGCAAAAGTGCAATCCTCTCGTCCTCTTTATTTTTGTGTGTGTGTGTGCTTACGAGACTGAGTGAGGGGGGCGAGCAAAGACTCACAGTAAAATAACAACTCATGAAATATTGCTATCTGTCAAACAAGTGCTTCTCATCTTTTTGTGCTTGTCGTTTGTTGTACATATTTGGTTGCACTAACTATTGGTCACATACATAGGGGGGGCGAGCATTAACTGCTTAATGGGGATGGCGAAATGAGAGTGAGAGTGGGAGGGAAAGAGAGAGAGAGAGAGCGAGAGCCAAAAATAAAGCACTGCGTCGGTCATGTAATCTGTATCAAGAAACAACATGTAAAACTATGCCCACACAAAGCGCCAAATATATGGTTGTTGTCCATTGCTCGGAGCACACTCAATCTACTACGAAGAGAGAAAAACAAAATAGAAAAAGAAAACCTCGAAACAGAGGTTAAGTAACAAGCGAACAACAAAAGCTACTCAGCAGAGGATCGAAACAAAAGCCAAGAAATGTCCCCAGAAAGCTAACAAACAACAATCGAGCACGAAAATGGGCACAACCAGCTCTAAGTAAGTTCGGCGAGCAAAGACTCGACCCAACCGAGGGGGGTTTCTTGAAAAGTTTTCTGGAAACTTTATTCTACACGCAACTTCTTCTTGCTCTTCGAGACCATCGAGATTCCTAGACCATCGAACTCCCTGTTGTCAGTTCCATCGACCCAAACTCACAATCATTCAGATCGAGCGACATGAGTTTATCTTCTTCCGTCGAACTTTGTCCGCTGCCATTCTTTGTAACGGGTGCTGACGAGCGCTTACCAATGCTGATGGACCTCACTTCATCCGTGGATGATATGTTGTTGTTGTTGTTGTTGTTGCCGTGTTGGCGTTGGTGTGTGCTGTCCCACTGACCACTGCGTACGTGGTGTTCGTACGCCCAAAGGGTATGCAGGAACGCGTATTCCGCTTGATACAGCTCCTCAAGGAGTACCTCTAGACGATGATTCAGGCGGAGAACTTTCTGAATGGACATCAGCTGTGACGCGGTTCGAACATCGGCGAGGACTGCCCAGAACGCTCGTGCGGCACCTTGGTACTGACTGCGTATCATGTTTATGGTTGTCTCAACCGCTCGCCTCCCTGTGGATTCCGATCGGAATGCAATTTGGCGGGGTGGTTTGAACTTGTCTCCTCCTTTCTTTCCTGCGCGACGAAAAGAAGCGGCGACGTCGGCGGGGTTGTGAGCAACAAGGCATTCGTCGTCCTCTTCGAATAGAGAAGGATCAATCATGAAATCTTCATCGCCCCAAGGGGCAGTCATAATTCTTGAATCCTCGCCAAGGTGTCGAAGTTGAACACTGTCGACACTTATGTCGTCGTCGAAATTGACGGCACGGCCTACAAAGTCCTCGTCCGCAATTCCTGGAAGGTGCACTTCCACAAACGATATCGGTTCCGCAACCGTCATCGATTCTGCTCCATGTCCTCGCTGCCCCCATGTCTGTTCAGCAGTCCACGGTCTTGCAAATGCCGGCGCTCGCTCACGACTTTGAAGCTCGCGACGTTTGTGGTCCATCATAGACGGACCAGCGGAAGACGCGGAAGTTGATGACGCAGACACTGTTGAGAATGTCGCGTCCATGTCCAGAGGGGGCTCGACATCCCCAAGGTCGGCCGTGGCGAAGTTCTGCTCACGGCTCCGCATGAATTCCCGCTGCTGCCCTGACCGCACGAGAACGTCCCATGGATTGTCTTCAAAGCACGTTTGGCGGAAGGGGTTGACAATATCTGGGTGCCGTGTGTCATCGGGCAGCGACGCTTCACTCAATTCGTCTTCATGAGACGATGACGATGACGAACCTTTTTCCATTCTGAACGAAAGTGCGGAGATGCGAAGGGCCGAGTCTCTGCTGGTAAGGGCACGCCTGTCCGACTGCATTGGTGTCTGGAACGATGAGCGGCGTCGATCGGGTGAGGAGGGCATGATTGTGCTGTTGTCAATGTCAGCGGCGTTTTGCATATCAGGCATTTCGAAGAAGAAGACGTTCCGTTGCCTTGAGACTCCACGCACTGGGCTGCTGGGCGAGATGACCCTCTGCATGGTAGAATTAGCATCAGGCCGCATGAAAAAGTCAGCTCCATTGTCATCATCATGGTGATACTTCTCGTAACCAATCACCGCGTCGCCGTGAAACTGTGATCTGGCAGTCGGCCCTGATGATGAGGACATGCAGGTGGCAAGGTCCCAATCGTAGTGCATCATCTTCTCCCTTTCAAGGAGCTCGTTGTGAATTTTATCCAACTCCATTTTGGACGCGCCGATGGTGATGTCGCGCCTGCGTCGGGCGAGCATTGTCAGTGTGCCTCGGCATGCGCTTTCGAGCATTTCGGAAACATCTGCCACTCGAGCAAAGTGGCGCCGTCGAAGCCGTCGCGTGAGTTGGGCCAGTTGCTGTCGGAGGGAGTCAATCTCCCATTGGGGCGAGATCTCAAGGCCAGTCAACTCAACGACTTCATTGGATGCTTGCCGAGTGAATTCCACGACAAGCGTCAACAGCACCGCGGCGTTGATCACCGCAACGGCCACCACAAGTGCCATGGACATCCCTTCGCTCATCGTGCTGCCAGACGACGTGAACGCCGCAAGGAACAAGCACGTGAGACACAGAGCGCCGATGCTGAGCGTCTCGAGTCTTCCCAGCTTCTCCGCTTCCCAAGGTTTCAGCACGAGGTTAAGCGCCAAGAAGATGCCAAGAAGCCACATGCAGATGATGCACACAACCTGATCGTCCCCTACGAGCACCACAACGACCACTATCACTGCTTTGCGGGCTAGCACGATGCCTTCCCAGAACCATAAGCGGTAGCCACCTGTGACAAAGAAGAATAGTTGACGGGCGCGCTCCGTGCTGCCATCGCACGTGTAGCGTTGCGCGAAAATGACGGCGAGGGGGCAGAGAAGAGGGACGCCGGCGCCGAAAGCAACGAGCACTGCAGCCGCTGGCACTTCACCCGCGACGTAGTCACTCGTGGTGCAGTCAATCTGCGGGTCGTAGCCAAGCACCGAAACAGAATTCCCGTCTCCAAGCTCCACCGTACGACAACTGATCACCCGTACCGCTGCTTGGACCACGGTGGGGTACAGAATGAAGGTGACCACGAGGAAACCAAGAAGGGAAAGGTTGACCACACGGTGCCAAATCTCTGGTCGACGAACGCCCAACTTTGCGATCCCATCTGTTGGGCCTACTCCATCATTGGCCGCTGCCGCAAGATCATCAAGAGGAATAAAATCTTCGTCAGATCTCCCATTGCCGTTGATCGTTCCGTTTTCGGTGTCCACGATGTGATCGAATTCTAAATTCAACCAGCCCTCCACGTCGTCTGGGTCGACATGAGTGCGGCGACCATCGCCTGTGTACTCCTCGAGCAGCTGCATGTGGTTGCGTAGCACTTCGTTGCAATGTTTCTTGGAGTGGAAGAGCGCAGCGGAGTGTGCCTCGTCCGCTGCACGGAACAATACAGGAGATGCTTTGGCTTCCTTCGCCACCCGAGCGCGTTGCGCGACGGCGCTGCGATGTGCCTTTTCACGGAAACGACGATCGTCGAAGTAAGCGACGCCATAGGCCACAACGCAGCAGCCCAGCCCTGCAAGCCCAGCCAGTGCGACCGTTGCATACATTTCATTCACAGCGCGTCGCCCAATGGCGCAGGCAACGTTCAGGAAGCCTGGCGTGACAACAGACCACGAGCCGCTCGAGCTCAGGGCGCTGGCAACAAAGCCAACCGCAAGCCGCTTCAGTGGAAGGAGCGACACGATTTGTACGTGCGATAAGGCGATTTTCACCAAGATGGAGACCGAAGAGGGCTTTGCTGGGAGTTCCACAATGCGGGCCTCGGCATCTGCGGGGGAGGAAAACGCAACAGTGCGAAGAGCTAGGGCCCACACACCAGCAATGAAACCGAGCACGATGAGTACGGCGAAAATCCATGGAGCTACCAGCGAGCCACAAATGTTGCAAGACGAAACAGCGCGACCGTAGCCTGCTTGGCACGAGCCGCAAATCGCGCCTTCATACCCAGCGGCGCAAGTCGTCGAGGACGCGCAGCTATCTGCTGGAGAGCAGGCGTACAAGTACGGGGACGTCACGGTGCCTCGCCAATACCCTGGCGCTGCCGTGATCGCCGTGGTGCCATCGCAGCTTGCCGCAGCAGGGCATGTAAAGCATTCATATCCGCCAGCCACACCGTAGCTTCCGGTGCCGCATGTTTCCTGCGCCATCGTGTACAGCATGCTTTGAATAGAGGAATCACTTGTAGTGAAGCGAAGGATGACGGAGGTGCCGAATGGCGAGATGGTCGAGAGGCCTGTGAAAACGTACGACGATGTTTTTGTGTCCAACGATGCCGCGAAGGTCACCACTACAGTTGTGGTGGCGGTTGACGTCGCTTCCGCAACTGGAGGCACAACGTTGGTGTATTGCACAGTGGCGCTGCTCGGCAGATTCGTCGAGTCGGTGACAGTGTTGCCCACCACATCGAAGATCACTGCGGAGAACTCTGGAATGGTAAATGTCGCCGTCACACCTGACGCCCACGACGCCTCTGACGTTCCAGTGGCGAAGGAGATCGACGAGGGTTGCCCAGGGACGATCGTCAGTACAACTGTCGCGGAAATGGTGCGGTCAAGGGTCGGGAAGAAATACAAGGTTTGAGTTCCTGTGTCAGGAGAGGCAAGCTGAACGTTTGTGAACGTGACGACGCCGTTAGTTGCGGTCAGAATGGTGGTGCTGCTCGTGGTGAAGAGGGGCTGCTGAGCAGTAACATCGGAGACGAGGACTGGGTCGATGCTGGAGCAGATCATTTGTTTGCTGGAAGAATCAAGCAGACCCAAAACATTTCCGAGAGCGTCGGTGGTTTCGATGGTAATGGCAGAGACAAGTGATGCGAGCTGGGCTTGCACTGTGGAGGTTGATGATGATGAACTACTGCCGTCGATCACAGTGGCAATAATGCCTCCCCACTCCCCCACAACAGCAAAGAGAGTCATTGACGTGGAGTAGACGAAGCCGTCGTGTGAGTACCGAATGCCTGCGTTGACTTTGGTGGCAGCGATAGTAGTGGTCTGGTTGCAGTAGGCTACCGTCACCCCGGTTGGGATCGCAGGCAACTCCGCCACCACAGTTCCATCAGCTTCTTCGATTCGACACGTCGCTTGCGTTGCACCGGTGACGAACCCAAACCCTGACAACGTGATGGCCGTGTTGGCCGTGTGGAACGTGCGCGGCATCCCCCCGCTGAGGGACGTGGTCGCGTTGTCTAGCGTGACGCTGAGGGGGCGAGTGGTGCCACCAAGGGTGGTTGTCGTGACGCGACCCCCGTACCACACATTCAGCATCAATGTGGAGCAGCTCGCGTCGTACATAGACACAGCAGCCGCGATGCACAAAAGAGTGGTGCTGTTCACAAACACAGCATGCGTGGAGGAAGCGGAGGGGGTGGTCAGTGTGTCGTTGGAGTGGAAGTCGCATAGTGGAGTGGGATCAGGGACGAACCCAATGCCGGTCACTGTCACCGTGACGCCCCCTCGTTGGTCAAATACTGCTGGTTGCACGATGCTGATGGAGAACAGATTCACAGATACTGCTTGCACCGCATCTGTTGTCGCTGCAGAGAGCCACAGGGTGCGTGTAGTGGTGTTTAGAGTCATTTGAACCACAGCGGGTCGATCTCCGTTGACGCGCTCCACGGAGAACAGCGTGATAAGAGTGAGGGGATTAGTGAGTTGGATTCGGCACAACATTGCTGTTGTGGCGCCCACAAAACTAAAGATGGCGTTATTGTACCCTACATCCACCACAGACGATGAGATCCCTGATGCACTGGGCACCACGGCGCTGCTACCAACCTTTTGGCCGGTGGCGTAGTCAAGAGCAAAGAATATGAGGGAATTGCCGGTGGAGAGTGCACTGGAGGCGCCGCAGACGATGACCGTTCTATTCCAAGCAGCACCAGAAGCAGTGCTGCTGCTGCTGCTCAGGTTTGCAGCCATGAAGGGACTCACGCAATAACCCACTGTCGGACAGCCACCCAGCAACTCACAGTCCGCCACATAAACAGCTTGACTTGTGGTGGTCAGAATCACAGATGCGCTTCGATTGGAAGACGAGGGCAGACGAATGACCCTCAAGCCCCATACCAAGGTGCTCACTGGTACTGTCCACGTCACTACTGCCACGGAGCCCACAAATCCCATCCACACAACAGAAGATGGCAATGTGAGAGAAAAGATTCCGTTGGGGGGCAACAATGCTGTCGGGCACTGCAATGTCCATGTGGCGCCTTCTGCGAACATCACACACGCCGAAGACGATGAAGCCGAAATTGATGCGTTGTTGGTGTTTGTCACAACTGTAAACGTTGCGTTGGCACTTTCGGCGTCATACAGTCTTACTTGGCGTTGGGCACAAGACGAACTTACATTGCTGCTATTGTCAGACGACCTCGAAACGAGGAGTGATGTAGACACAACCCCGTCCGCAAGGGCGTGGCGTTGCAGCAGCATCGCTGGGAGCGCTTGACCTGAGGACGATGGCATCAACCGTAGCGCAAGGTGAGAGCTGTTAAAGACGCTGCAATCCAACGCTAGAGATGGCACGATGATTGTGGCGAGGGGTGTCATTTGAGTGGACCACGAGGTTGTCTGGAACGCACCGATGGGGCTTGATCCGACTAGCACAATCGAGGTGAGGGGGTCGTAAAAGGCGATTCCAGATGCTGGGTATCCGTCGTTGACAGTGCCAAACATCGCTGAACTGGCGTTGTTCACTTCAATGTTTCGCTGAACGCAGCCAACACCGATGTAGTTGTCGGAACACACGCTGCAGTCAGTGCCTGCCCATGCGCCACCACCGAATCCAGCGGAGCATTGACACTGTGCTGTGTAGCGATCACAGGCGCGATTGTTACATCCGCAGAGTGAGTTGCATTCGGCTCCCCAGTAGCCGTAGGAACAGGTGTCGCACAACGACCCTATAAAGCTTCCGAGTGACGAGACTTGGCATTCGCAAGTGCCAGTGTTCACGTTGCACTGAGGCCGGTACAAGCCAAGTACTTCTTGACATCCAGCAACTGTACAATACGCGTCGCAGGCTGGACCGTAATAATTTGCGTTGCACGTGCAGATGGCGGTTGTGGCGTTCGCAGCGGAGCACACACCTTGGTTTCCGCAAACGCTTCCGTCGGCACCTCCAGTCGGGCACAAGAGGCTGCAGCTTGCACCAACAAACCCGGCACTGCACACGCACACTTTATTAGACACTCGACCGCCTGATGGGCTGCAAAGGACAGTGCACGACGCACCGCTGTAGCTCGATCCGCAGTCATTGCACGATACCCCTGCCCAGAACCCAGCGGTGCTGTTCGCGTAGCAGCTGCACGCGCCTGTGTCCGTACACGTTCCGTGTGCAAAGCAAGGTGCGTTGGTGTTATCTCCAGGTGGGCAAATATTCTGGCACGCATTGCCTGCATATCCGTAGTCGCACGTGCACACACCGCTGGTCTCGTCGCACGTGCCGTGATTGGTGCAAGGCGTAGCAGCGCCCCCAGGACACTCCTGGTCGCACGCAGGGCCAAAATACCCAATAATGCACCTGCCCGAACATGTGCCGTTGTAGCAGGTGCCCCGACTTGCGCACGGGACAAGTGTCACGGCATCGTAAGGGCAGATGATGTTACATTGTGGTGAATTGTAAAGCGGGTTGCAGGTGCTGCACGAGGTGCCCGTGTAGAAACCAAATGTGGTGTTCGCGTAGCACACGCACGTGCCGTTGGACGGCAAGCACGTTCCGTGACCGCTGCACGGGGTAGTGACGCCTCCGGGGCACACTTCAGAGCACGTCGAGCCCCAGTAGCCAAAACTGCACGTGCACGCACCATTGCTCGGGTTGCAAGCGCCGTGCACGCAGGTGCAGACATTCACGCACTTCATGCCCCAATACCCTGACGCGCATGTGGAGCATGTTCCCGCAGTTGTGTTGACAGCAATCGGCCACTTGCAGGTGCAGGTGCTATTCTCCGCGCAGCTGCCCCATTTTTTTTTTGTGCTCGGGTTGCAAGCGCCATGCACACAGGTGCAAACATTCACGCACTTCGTGCCCCAATATCCTGACGCGCATGTGGAGCACGTTCCTGCAGTTGTGTTGACAGAAATGGGCCACTTGCAGGTGCAGGTGCTATTCTCCGCGCAGCTGCCCCAGCCACACGTGGCAGAGAAAACGACTGGGCACACAGCAGAGCAGCCTGCCCCGCCATATCCAAGCTGACAGGAGCACGTGCCGTTCCCAGCGACACCATCACCACAAACTCCGTGACCAGAGCACGCGAGTCCAGTGAATAATGCACCCGTTGGGCACGCCACGCAAGACGAGCTAAAATACCCGCTCGCGCACACAGTGCAGGATGCAGTCGTCGTGGACACAAACCCAGTGTTACAAGAACACTGCCCAGTCCCAGAGACACCGCTTGAGCACGTCCCGTGTCCACCGCACACAAGGCCATTAACACGGTCTGTCAAGCACAAGGCCGTGCAGTTGACGCCGTAGTAGCTGGACGCACAATCAGAGCAGTCAGTGGAGGACCAGAATCCGCCGTTGGCATTGTTGTAGCAAGTGCAGGTTCCTGAGCCCTTGACTCCATCGCTGCAAACACCATGACCTGAACACACAGAGCACCCCGCCCCAGGACAGCCTCCCGCACAAGCAGTTCCGTAGTAGCCCGCAACACACGTGCTGCACGTGGGGTCTGTCCAAAACCCGAGCACGGCGTTGGCATCACACAAGCAGGCCAATGTGAGAACGTTGCAGGTTCCGTGGTTGGAGCAGGTCGCATTGAGCGAATCTTTGGGGCAGCCGTCGTACTTCAAGTCACTGTAGTACAACGCGTTGTCCATACGTGCCACGACAGAAACGTTGCTCCCAGAAAGCTCTGCGAGGTCAACAACGATGCTTGTAGTTCTTACAAGCTCAATCGACGCAACTGCCGCGGCGGGAAGGGAAGGTAGGGTGCAGTTGGCGGAGATCGTGGAAACAGACCACGTCACATTGATACAGGTGTCATTGACGAGAGTGACAATGGTTGTGCCGTTGGCAAATGTGGTGGTATTCTGGTGTACGAGGACAAAGGAGTATTCATCATCGAGCTGTCCCGTTGTTGTGCTACTGCTATCATTGCCAATGGTGTTGTTGTATGAAGTAGTCCACCATTGATCTAGTTGAATCATGATCGCCTCCCCAGCGACGCACGAGGTTGTGACAGGAAAGACGTCTATCGCGCATCCTGACACAGACGTAATTGCTGTTGGGGTTGCTGCTGTGGTGGCGATGGTTGTAGTGGCCATGGTTGAGGCTGTCCTTGCGCCTGTGGTGGCGGCTGGTGCTGGGGGAGCGTTGATGCTTGAGGAGTTCGTGGTGATGTTGTCGGATGAACGATTGGTCTCAATGATGGCAATATCGGAAATATCGATCATTTCTGCACAGTGGTATGCTCCACAAACAATTGAAACATTAAGCGGCGAGGTTGTCATGTTGATGTCATGGTGGATGTCACCGATGATGGTCTCGGTAGCTAAAGAAGGAGCCTTTCTGGTCAAAAGAGCAACTATTTGAAGAGTTGTTGTGTAGTTCACGGCCGAATCGTCGGCTTCTGCTTCACGACTGCAAACATCATCCCAATTGCCGTGAAACGTGATCATGACACCTTCGTTGTGTATCCTACCAGTCGCGTTTGCAATGATATCCAACCCGAGAAGGGAGGTTATACGGGTGATGGTGATTTCGGCCACGTCAAAACCAAGCTGTGCCAAGGGAATAGGCGGGGTGCTGGGGCCACTTTCTTCTGACAGCATGATGCTCGCATTCGCAATGAACACACTCAGCGCTATGCTTGATAATGTGCTGTTGCCCGGGAGCGTAAGAGCTGCGCCATTCGATGCGGAGACCTTCACAAAACACGTTCCTAAGAGCACTTGGTAGCTTCGAGCGTGGGCAACAATCAAAGGCGCCGCTGATTGGGGGAGGGCAGCATCGGAAACAAGCAAAGTGTGAGGCCACGCTACGGTTGCGACGTTAAAGTATTCACTTTGGTGGAGTCGCAAGTAGCTAGAGCTCTTGACGGTAATGATCAACGGCGAAAGGAGGCGATGATCGCCAAGCACGAAGGACGGCGGGATCGGGCAGTGCAACATGCAACCAGACAATCGTCTTGCGCTGCTATTTGCAACGGTGCTTGGTTGAGCAGAGGAAGACACTAAGCATGTCCATTCGTCCCCAGGCTCAACAGACGACACGACGGAGTACGGCATCTGCACGACGCCGTCAGTGGCGTTGAAGAGTATCAGTGGCACGCTGTGGAGGGTATCGTAACGAGGGGGGCACGTAACGACGGTTACGTTTCGAATCTGCGCCGAGTGAGACGATCCAATCCCAATGTTGACGGTGATAGAGTCTACAGAAATATTTTGAAGACTAGAGAACACGGAAGGAGAGGGCGGAAAGTGAAAGACGAGAGAAATGCTCTCCACGTCGCTTGTAGACTCGAGATGCGCCCATTGAAGAGGAGTTGCGCTTAACGTCGCTCCCGGCATGATGGAGGAGGAGGAGGTGCGAGAAAGCACCGGCGAATCTACAGCGGAGGAGAAGTAGCCCATACGAGTTTCGCGGAGAGCCAACGCTTGTGGGACGTCGGTAACAAAGAACATTGCGGATGGTTTTGCAGGTTCGTCGATTCCTTCCCCGTCACTAGAGTTTGGCTGGGCAATGGAAGCCGCTTCTAGGCAGAAACTTCCCTGCGTGGATATAGAGGTTGAGCTCACCCCAGCGGTTGTCCTCACTAAAGCAGTCTTAGTAAAATACTCCATATTCATGGCGATGTAGTGAATGCCAATCTGTATCGTCCCTGTGATTGTTGCAGTCGCTGGCATCATGCACAGTGGATCCGGAAGTGCGCCGTTCATTGCGACAGCGGCGTGGGCAGGGAGGATGGCATTATCGGCGGTGATGTTAAGCGAGGCGGGGAAACCGACCGCGCCAACCGACAGAATATCTCGTTCTTCGTAAGTTGGAAGCGACTCCACAGACAGAGCAATAGGGCTTCGATATGGTGAGCGTGAAGATTGGCCATCTTCGTCCACCGCAAAAAGAGTGACGTCAATGTAGTCGATCTGCGACGACGACGACGAAGCTGTGGACGAATTGGCGTGGAGTTCGAGAATTGGGACACCGTTTGCGGACCATGACGTCACATCACTAGGGAAAAACACAAACGGCAGGGCAACCAACGTATGAATGGTCGGTGTCCTGTACGAGTTACTCACCTGCACGGTCACTGTGTTTGTCCTATCTGATGAGAGCGTGTGTGACGCAGTCAGTGACAGCGACGGTTTGGTAAGTGAGGGTAGAAGAGACGCAGTGAAGGACACAGAATGCGATGGGTCAGGAGGTGTCCAAGTGCGAGAAGGGGTGTGCGACGCGCTCTTCTCGGGTGTCATAGAAATGGTCCCAGTGTTTGCATCTCGTGAAGTCGAGCGCGTCGATGACACCGAGGATGATACCGAAATCGACATGGTGTTGCTGATGGTGTGTGTTGGTGTGCTGACAAGTGTTGGCGTTGGGGTAAGGATGAGAGAGCGTGTGTGCGATGGCGTTGGGAATGTTGCCGTTTTCGCCGTCACCGATACCTGTGCAGAATAAGAGTCGGAAAGCGAAACATCATTAGAGGAAGAGTATGTGGGCGTAAGGGCTCCTTTTGTTCGGATAGTGGAGGATCGCGTGAAGGAGGCTACTGCACTAATGCTCAACGAATGGGAGGCAGACTCTTCCGATGTTCTACTTTGCGTGCCACGAGACCGAGTTGCGGTGATGGCCCGGGACCAAGTCACCTGGATTGTCGTGGAATTGAGTTCAGAGGTGTTGGACAATGATATGGTGTACGACGTGGTGGCACTGCCCACTGACTCCGTCACTTCTTGAGAGAATGATGTGGATGACGATTTGGATGCAGACACATCGCGGGTGTCGGAGACTGACACGGATTTCGTTGGGATGCGAACCGTGTTTGTGATGGAGGCCGTGAACGACCCTGATCGGTCATCTGTGAGCGAAGATGTCATTGTGGGCAGTGACATCGATAGGTCTTTGCTTGGGCTGATGGAGTAAATCCAAGTGGGGGTTTGAGAAGAGTCAGAGGTGACACTTGGTGCTGACTTGCTAACCGTCAAACTGGTTGTTCCAGACAGAGTTACGGTGTTGGCTTCCTTCGACAACGAGTTGCTCGCCGACTGAAGCTGTGAGGTAGATAACGATGCAGTGTCCTTCTCCGCAGTGAGGGATGCCGACGGAGTACGAATCGGAGATTTTGTTACTGTAGTAGAGGCGATATCATGCGACATTGTGTCCGTCTGGGTGGTGGAATAGGTTGTCGTGCCGCTGCTCGACGTGGACAGCGTGCGTGTTGGGGACACCTCTTCCGAATTCGTTGACGATCGTGATGCATGAGGTGATGCATGAGCAGTGACAGAGTCAATTGGAGTATGCGATCGGGAGGCTCGTGTTTTCTCCCAAGAGTTACTTTGGGAGTTACTTTGGGACATACTATGTGTACGATTCGGCGGAGTTCGGGACACAGAAGCACTCACTTGGCTCGATGGCGTGTAGTCGGACAGCGTGATCGACCGGGAACTCGCCTGGGAGGCGGAGGGTGTTGGTGGCGAGCGTGAGCGAGACACGCTCAGTTCAAAACTTCGAGACACGCTAGGGGTTGCGGGTTCAGCGGAAAGAGTGGTGCTGCGCGTATGTTTTCGTTTGCTGATGGTAGGTTGGAGCGACAACGACCCTGAGAGCGTTCGGTTTGGTGATTGCGTTGGTGTTGGTGAGCGCAACGACTTGGTCTTTGCCTCCGTTTCGGACAGCGATACGCTTTGTGAGCCACTCACTGTGGGGGTGTCCGACATGCTCACTTCCTGAGTGTTGGAGAAGGAATGGTTGGAGGACTTTGACACCGATGTCTCTTCGGTGCCACTCGGCGTCACACTCACCGTTTTCGACACGCTTCTTGCAGAAAAGGACTTCTCACTACTCGCAGTCAGCGAGGACGAAACTTCTTCCGACGAAGTGATTG
>CYKH01000323.1:0-22566 GCA_001460835.1 Bodo saltans | reverse complement strand
GCAACTATTTGAAGAGTTGTTGTGTAGTTCACGGCCGAATCGTCGGCTTCTGCTTCACGACTGCAAACATCATCCCAATTGCCGTGAAACGTGATCATGACACCTTCGTTGTGTATCCTACCAGTCGCGTTTGCAATGGTATCCCACCCGAGAAGGGAGGTGTTACGGGTGATGGTGATTTCGGCCACGTCAAAGCCAAGCTGTGCCAAGGGAATAGGCGGGGTGCTGGGGCCACTTTCTTCTGTCGTCATGGGGCTGCTCGCATTCGCAATGAGCACACTCAGCTCAATGCTTGATAATGTGCTGTTGCCCGGGAGTGTGAGAGCTGCGCCGTTCGATACGGAGACATTCACAGTTGTCGTTCCTAAGAGTACTTGATAGCTTCGAGCGTGGGCGACAATCAAAGGCGCCGCTGCTGATTGGGGGTGGGCAGCATCTGAAACAAGCAAGGTATGAGGCCACGCTACGGTTGTGACGTTAAAGTATTCACTTTGGCGGAGTCGCAAGTAGCTAGAGCTCTTCACGGTTATGGTCAACGGCGAAAGTAGGCGATGATCGTCAACCAACAACGATGGGGGGATCGGGCAGTGCAACATGCAACCAGACAATCGTCGTGCGCTGCTATTTGCAACGATGCCTGGTTGAGCAGAGGAAGACGACACGAAGCACGTCCATTCGTCTCCAGGCTCAACAGACGACACGACGGAGTACGGCATCTGCACGACGCCGTCAGTGGCGTTGAAGAGTATCAGTGGCACGCTGTGGACGGTATCGTAACGAGGGGGGCACGAAACGACGGTTACGTTGCGAATCTGCGCCGAGTGAGACGCTCCAATCCCAATGTTGACGGTGATAGAGTCTACAGAAATATTTTGACGGCTAGACAACACGGAAGGAGAGGGCGGGAAGTGAAAGAAGAGAGAAATGCTCTCCACGTCGTTTGTGGACTCTAAATGCGCCCATTGAAGAGGAGTTGCGCTTAACGTCGCTCCCGGCATGACGACTTCTGATGATACTGCGGAGGAGGAGAACGAGGAGTTGGTGCGAGAAAGCACCGGCGAATCTACAGCGGAGGAGAAGTAGCCCATACGAGTTTCGCGGAGACCCAATGCTTGAGGGACATCGGCAACAAAGAACATTGCGGATGGTTTTGCAGGTTCGTCGATTCCTTGCCCGTCACTAGAGTTTGACTGGGCAATGGAAACCGCTTCTAGGCAGAAACTTCCCTGCGTGGATATAGAGGTTGAGTTCACCCCAGCGGTTGTCTTCACTAAAGCAGTCTTAGTAAAATACTCCATATTCATGGCGATGTAGTGAATGCCAATCTGTATCGTCCCTGTGATCAATGTCGACGCTGGCATCATGCACAGTGGATCCGGAAGTGCGCCGTTCATTGCGACAGCGGCGTGGGCAGGGAGGATGGCATTATCGGCGGTGATGTTAAGCGAGGCGGGAAAACCGACCGCGCCAACCGACAGAATATCTCGTTCTTCGTAAGTTGGAAGCGACTCCACAGACAGTGCAATAGGGCTTCGATATGGTGAGCGTGAAGATTGGCCATCTTCGTCCACCGCAAAAAGAGTGACGTCAATGTAATCGATCTGCGACGACGACGACGACGACGACGACGAAGCTGTGGACGAATTGGCGTGGAGTTCGAGAATTGGGACGCCGTTTGCGGACCATGACGTCACATCACTAGGGGAAAATACAAACGGCAGGGCAACCAACGTATGAATGGTCGGCGTCCTGTACGAGTTACTCACTTGAACGGTCACTGTGTTTGTCCTATCTGAGGAGAGCGTGTGTGACGCGGTCAGTGACAGCGACGGTTTGGTAAGTGAGGGTAGAAGAGACGCAGTGAAGGACACAGAATGCGATGGGTCAGGAGGTGTCCAAGTGCGAGAAGGGGTGTGCGACGCGCTCTTCTCCTTCTCGGGTGTCATAGAAATGGTCCCAGTGTTTGCATCTCGTGAAGTCGAGCGCGTCGATGACACCGAGGATGATACCGAAACCGACATGGTGTTGCTGATGGTGTGTGTTGGTGTGTTGACAAGTGTTGGCGTTGGGGTAAGGATGAGAGAGCGTGTGTGCGATGGCGTTGGGAATGTTGCCGTTTTCGCCGTCACCGATGCCTGTGCAGAATAAGAGTCGGAAAGCGAAACATCGTTAGAACGTATGAATGGTCGGCGTCCTGTACGAGTTACTCACTTGAACGGTCACTGTGTTTGTCCTATCTGAGGAGAGCGTGTGTGACGCGGTCAGTGACAGCGACGGTTTGGTAAGTGAGGGTAGAAGAGACGCAGTGAAGGACACAGAATGCGATGGGTCAGGAGGTGTCCAAGTGCGAGAAGGGGTGTGCGACGCGCTCTTCTCGGGTGTCATAGAAATGGTCCCAGTGTTTGCATCTCGTGAAGTCGAGCGCGTCGATGACACCGAGGATGATACCGAAACCGACATGGTGTTGCTGATGGTGTGTGTTGGTGTGTTGACAAGTGTTGGCGTTGGGGTAAGGATGAGAGAGCGTGTGTGCGATGGCGTTGGGAATGTTGCCGTTTTCGCCGTCACCGATGCCTGTGCAGAATAAGAGTCGGAAAGCGAAACATCGTTAGAGGAAGAGTATGTGGGCGTTAGGGCTCCTTTGGTTCCGATAGTGGAGGATCGCGTGAAGGAGGCTACTGCACTAATGCTCAACGAATGGGAGGCAGACTCTTCCGATGTTCTACTTTGCGTGCCACGAGATCGAGTTGCGGTGATGGCCCGGGACCAAGTCACATCGATGGTCGTGGAATTGAGTTCGGAGGTGTTGGACAATGATATGGTGTACGACGTGGTGGCACTGCCCACTGACTCCGTCACTTCTTGAGAGAATGATGTGGATGACGATTTGGATGCAGACACATCGCGGGTGTCGGAGACTGACACGGATTTCGTTGGGATACGAACCGTGTTTGTGATGGAGGCCGTGAACGACCCTGATCGGTCATCTGTTAGCGAAGATGTCATTGTGGGCAGCGACATCGATAGGTCTTTGCTCGGGCTGATGGAGTAAATCCAAGTGGGGGTTTGAGACGAGTCAGAGGTGAAGCTTGGAGCTGATTTGCTAACCGTCAAACTGGCTGTACCAGACAGGGTGACGGTGTTGGCTTCCTTCGACAAGGAGTTACTCGCCGACTGAAGTTGTGAGGTAGATAACGATGCAGTGCCCTTCTCCGCAGTGAGGGATGCCGATGGGGTACGAATCGGAGATCTTGTCACTGTAGTAGAGGCGATATCATGCGACATTGTCTCCGTCTGGGTGGTGGAATAGGTTGTCGTACCGCTGCTCGACTGTGACAGCGTGCGTGTTGGGGACACCTCTTCCGAATTCGTCGACGATCGTGATGCATGAGCAGTGACAGAGTCAATTGGAGTGTGCGATCGGGAGGCTTTTGTTTTCTCCCACGAATTACTTTGGGAGTTACTTTGGGACATACTGTGTGTACGATTCGGCGGAGTTCGGGACGCAGAAGCACTCACTTGGCTCGTTGGCGTGTTGTCGGACACCGTGATCGACCGGGAACTCGCCTGGGAGGCGGAGGGTGTTGGTGGTGAGCGTGAGCGAGACACGCTTAGTTCAAAACTTCGAGACACACTAGGTGTTGCGGGTTCAGCGGAAAGAGTGGTGCTGCGCGTATGTTTTCGTTTGCTGGTGGTAGGTTGGAGCGACAACGACCCTGAGAGCGTTCGGTTTGGTTTTGATTGCGTTGGTGTTGGTGAGCGCAACGACTTGGTCTTTGCCTCCGTCTCGGACAGCGATACGCTTTGTGAGCCACTCCCTGTGGGGCTGTCCGACATGCTCACTTCCTGAGTGTTGGAGAGGGAATGGTTGGAGGACTTCGACATCGATGTCTCTTCGGTGTCACTCGGCGTCACACTCACCGTCTGGGACACGCTTCTTGCAGAAAAGGACTTCTCACTACTCGCAGTCAGCGAGGACGAAACTTCTTTCGACGAAGTGAAACTTGGAATAAGTGTCTCTGTCAACGAAGGGTCACTTGTACCGGAGGCGGTCATGGACAATTCTTTGCTGTCCGTCTCGCTTCTCGCATTCTGCGACGGTGACGTCGTCTTTGTGAGTGAAGGGTTGCCAACGGTGCGGTTTGTGTTGGACTTCGACGCGCTGATCTCTTTTGAAGGCGAGATGGACAGCAACAGTGAGTGGGTTGGGGAAAGCGACGAATCTGGTGAAAACGTCATGGTTACCGTCGGGCCGCTGTTGGACACCGACACCGACGCTTGGTAGCTTAGTGTCATGGTGTTGATGGATGGAGTTGGATCGTCAGTCAACGTTGGACCACTACGAGAGTATGTCGTGGTCGAGGAGGGGGTCGCGACTAGTGACCGTGACGAGCTAGGCTTCAACGTTTTGGACTTCGATATCGAAGGGTCCCTGGAGAGGGATGATGACGCAGACAACGTTGGGAATTCTGTTTCCGACGTCGACGGCGTTGTGATAATGGTGGATGTGAAGGATGATCCATTTCGCGTGAACGTTGGCGACAGGCGTAGGGAGTAGGTGTTGTAACGCTGGCACACACAGCCATTGCCGTTTCCCTCCTGACTTGCGGTGACCCACTGACCGTTGTATTGAGCATAGGCATGGACAATTTTGGTGTTATTGTTCGGGTTACCACTGTAGAAGTTGCAATATGTGACGCACGTTCCCCCGTAATCGCCAGAGTAAAACACCAACCCAAGCCCGCTGTCAACAGAGCTGAACGGCCCTTCGGTCCAGCGGAAGTTATCCACATCGGTAAGACGCGATCCTCCAAGCATGCCTTTCCCATTGACAGGTAGTGTCTTGAAGACTTGTTCGGCTTCTACAGAGTTCTGTACCGCCGCCAAGAAACCGCCAGTCCGGAGTGCACAGTATTTCCTACATTGAGCAAGGGTTGCACTCGGTGCTGGATGAAACCAAAAATCCAGTCCCCCTGGAGTTTTACTCCTGGTGGTGCTCGGCGATGCCTCTTGCGACAGGGAGTTGGAAAAAGTGGGAGGGTCGGTGTCCGAGGCGGAGGGAGAGTGAGAAGGCGTCTTGGACTGGGAAAATGTCACCTCCCCTGAAGAAGTGATGGTGTTGGAGTTTTGAGAGGACGGGGAGCGAGACGTTGTGTAAGACGTCTGCTGAGACAGAGTTGCCGATAGGGTGTGCTCCAAGGACGGTGCAATCGAGCGCGAGTTGGAGAAGCGAGCAGAAGCGGTATCCTCTGCACGCTGGCACAAGCAGCCCTTGGTGTTGTTTGGCTGCCCCTCTCCCCAATAGCCGCGTAGGGGACCGTCGATCCACATGGTAATAATAGGGCCTTCCTGCAGCGTTAAGTTGGCCGTCAATGTAATGTTCTCGGTCACAAAGTTACAGAACCCCTGCATGCAAATGCCTGTGCCATCCAACGTTGAGGAACTACTCCACACAATCTGCCGTTGGTTCGAAGCAAAGATTCCCTCACTCCAGTAATAGTTGTAGGTCGTCGAGCCGGTCGATATTGGTGCCAATTGGCCACCTAACATCACTTCCCCAATGTTTAAATTCGAGGGGAGAACATTCATTGCCATTTGATGTTCGTAGGCACTGCGAATCGCGGCCATTTCCCCTCCGAGGGTGTTTCGGCAAGCTGTGCGGCACTGAGAAAAGACCTGAGGAGTGGACGTCAGGGCAGTGAACCAGTACGGATTGGGAGAGGTGAGCGACACCGACACCGACACGGAACGCGACACATTGTGGGAGAACGTCTGGAATTCAATTCTCATGCAGAGGCAGCCATCGCCCTCCCCGGGGTCTGCGTTTCGCCACTGACCGAAGAGCGTGCCCAAACTCGGGCCGTACATGACAACCTCAGTTGCGCTGCTCGTTGAGTTTGGCATGCCAGTTTCGAAGTTGCAGTAAAGCGTACAACTTCCTCCTGTGTCAGATGAAGGGCCGTTAAAGAACGGGGCGCCGTGGTTTTGATTCCTCGCACCTAGCGGGCCTCCGACCCAGCGGTAGTTCACGCCGTCGTACGCACGAGTGGCACCTAACAACACAAGGTTGGCGCTTGCTGGAACTGCCGACTTGAGTCTTTCATTTTCTCCCTCCGACGTCGCGTACGCCGGGAAGCCGTTGTTCACTTCGCAGAAAATTTTGCAACTCGCTTGCATTGGAAATGTGACGCCGACAAACCAATAAATGAAGCGTTCGAATCCAACTTGATCTGTAACGGTAGCTTGTGAGGCAGTCTCCGTCGGGGAGGAGCTGACCGTTGGAGATTCGTCGCTACTTGCGGTCATGGTGAGCGTCTTTGAGCGCTGCTCTGTGTGGGAGGGCGTGTGGCGGGTTCGTGAGTGCGATAACGTCATAGTCTTCGACTGCTCCTCGGAGTTCGTCGCGGTCGGGGAGTCAAAATTGGTGAGCGTTTCGGTTCCCGTTTCAGGTGCATAGCGACAGATACAGTCGCCAAACCACTCTACCCTATCTTCAACAGGACGCAACTCGGACCATAGACCTGCATTATGAGTGGAGCCTCCGTATAATGATAATACCGAATACGACGAATTCACAGGTGGGTGCCAGAAGTTGCAGTAACGTCCAGCAACGCAGGAACTGGTAGATCTCAGATAAAACGTTTGCAGCGTCCTCGTCCACATAAAGTCGCTATTCGGTCCTGTCATGGTGGCGCCAAGGATATAATAGTAATTGTCTGCTGGCGAAATAAGGCTGACAACTTCGGCATTCTCAGTTGCCGACAAGATCCATGCAGCGTACGAGAATCGAGTGTTTTGAAAGCAAGCCGTGTTGCAGTCATTGACCACCGTGGTGACTGCAGGAGGAAGCGGAACCCGAAAGAAGTTGGACAGGAAACGTTTGCAGCCACAGCCAGCGTTCCACCCAGCACCGTCGCTAATATCAGACCACGTGCCGCCGCTATTCAGTTGGATGCTTGCTACCGGCTCAGTAAGCGACGATGAAGAGCCAGAGTTACCATTATTGGGTTCACCTGAGTCTGTGTTCCACTTGCAGTAACCGACGCACGTTCCTCCTGTTGAGGTTGTCGCGGAAGTATAGAAGATCCTTCCCAGCCCACCGTTTTCTAGTCCCAAAGGGCCTTCTGTCCACCGCCAGTTAGTGCTGTCGCCTGTAGCAAGTCTGTTTCCTCCAATCATCACTTGATTGTAGCCTGTATACGCGCTCAGTATCAACGCAGTTTCTGCGGCCGACTCAATGGTCGTAATAAATCCGCCAGGTTTCGAAGCGCATAAAGTTCGGCACGTCGCCACGGTGGGGTTGGTGGCGGCTTGGACCCAGTACTCGATGCGTCGATTGCTGAGTGTGACGTTAGCAGCGTTTACCAATACTGGTGGTGGGGTCAGGACGCCAACAGCTGTCACCAGCAGTAGACCAAACAGCGATGACGATGACCACCCACTATCACTGCGAGAACGGGTGGCTGGTTGCTCACATTGAGCATGATAGACGTTGTGCTGCATGATGTTTTTTATTGTTAAGTTTGTTTCAAAAAAATAGTACTAATAAAAAATACGGCGAAGTCGTTCCTTTTTAGGTTTACAACATCTCTTTCTTCTTGATAGAAGCACAAAGCAACAAGACAACAATCACTTGCAGAAAAAAACAATAAAAAACAATAAAAACAACAAAAAATGAAACCCAAGCAATCTCCGGTTCAAATCGATTAAAAAAAGTATAGAAAAACAATAAAAAACAAAAAAAAAATGTGCGTGGATGGAGAACTTATTGTTTTTCGTTAAGAGTCAAATCAAAACATAAAAACGTAAGGAGAGTTCTTACATTTTTTTTTTTCCTTTTTCCTGCGTCCAACCGCAAGTGAAAACATTTCTTATGTCACACACCTAGCGCGCTCCGCGCAAAAGAAAAGAGCACAATCACACGTACACGCCCTACCTTCGAATTTCACAAATCACTCGAACGAGCTCTGCAAGCCGAGAGGTTTGGATCGATGTTTCTGCATCATTATCACCGCACCCTTCCCCCTTCTTAACTTGTCGTCTTTGCTTCGCAAGAACCGAATGCTCGGCAGAGGGATGACCATCAGCTTTCTCCGCCACGAAGTTTTCCTCTGCAAGGAGACGTCCGTCGACAAATCTATCCTTTTTGCTGCAGGTGCCTTCGAGCACATCTAGCATCAACATCACCATCGCAATCAGCTCAAGCACGGCTGCAGCACTCACCACGCCCCCCGCAGCAGCGGTCTCTCCTGCAAGCACAAGTGCACTTCCAACGCAACCTAGTAACTGGACGGCAACCGTCGCAATCATCTCAAGCCGCACGCTGAACGGTCGCAACACAACAATCAGCAGCACCTCGACCACCCCGAGGAAGAGGGCCACAACCGCCGCCCACATCGACGCGGTGCACCGTTCATCGTTATCGCCGTCCGCTGCTGCTGCCATCAGCGCACCAAGTACAACCCCACCAGTAATCGATAGTCCCCACGGGACGATAAAGAACCACTCGCGACAGTCCACATACGCCCCAAACACGGGCTCCATCCGCTCTAGTAACCGTTTGGCGGCTGCGCGGTGCTGCTGCTTACGTCGTCGCTCATGTCGACTATTGTCGCGCACAGTCCACGTTGTGCGAGGCTTCAGCAGGAAATGTTGCGCCGTTCGTACCTCATCAAGGAGACGCAGCAGAGTCCATCGAACGTTGCGTCGTTGCCGTTGTTGCTTGCTGTCGTCGTTAACTCTTGTCTCACTTTTGAGAACGAACACTCCGTTGCTGCGCGAGCCAATAGCCACAGCATGCACACAGTACACCGGAAAGGCAAGCCACACGCACAGCATTACAGCACCGCACGCGCACGACGCCGTGGACCTCTCGTCGCTAACCAACAGCAGGAGGCACGCCTGGAGCGACGGTTGCATCAGTGTCCCGAAGAGCGTACTCAACGATCCAGGGAACGAAGATGACGGGAGCAAGGTTACGATTCTCATCAACGAGCGAGGGAGTCGAGATCGACTGATTGATAACTTCGCGACGTGTAGGCTGTGGAGCACCGCCCCAACGCAACACACGAGCATTGCGTTAAACACCGCTGCCCCTGCACCGTACTCCAGTGTCGGGGAGTCTATTGGCAGTGCGACGCCGAGAGGGTTCTCGTCTAGGTTGGCAAACAGTGGCTGAACCGAGTCGTCCTCAAAATCAGGAGCAAGAGCTGATGGATCGCAAATGGCTGCTAATCGCAGCACAGCGCCTGAACGTTGCAGGGACGCCATTGCCCCGCGGCTAAATGCCCCGCCACCGACAAACGAGCTAAAAACAGTTATTGTGACGAGGTCGGACGCAACTGCGCCCGTTTGAGTGTTTTTTTCTGCTTCTATGGCACGTCGCGTTCGCGTTGAGAGAATAATTTGAGTGGAAGCCGATGTGAGTGACGTGCATTGACTTTTGTATCGGAAAATAAGATCCAGAATATCAGCACCGCTCATCCTGCCTCGCGGCGCAAAATTTATACGGGTTGGAAGGCATACTTGCGTGAGAGTCGCACTGGATGAGCACGCTACTGCTGTGCCGCATATGCTGACGACAGAGAAGAAACTTAACAACATCTGCCGCGGAACTGAACCGGACAACATCCTATTGTGCTGGACCGAAAGGAGTGATAGTCCTATTGAACACTCAGGTGGAAGTGTGCCACTCAACTCATTCGAGCCCACTGCGAAGATCTGCAGCTCGGGGCACAAGAGAACTGACGGTGGAATGGTGCCTGTAAGGCGATTGTTTGAAAACTCTACTTGTGATAACGTCGTCATTCTGCCAAACGAAGCCGGAATTGTTCCACTGATGGAGTTCAATGCACACGAGAAGATAGAAATATCAACCCACTCCGCATATTGTGAAGGAAGAGTCCCGTTGATGTCGTTGCGGTCAACTGTGCAACTCGTTAACTTGGTCCACGCGCCGAACTGCGGAGGTAAAGTCCCTGAAAGAAGATTGTCACGCACATCAAATACCTTCAGGTGCGACCACTGACTGTACGACGATGGCAGTGTTCCCATTAGACTATTGTTTTGGATGACAAAGTTCTTCAACATATTCCATACGCTGTATTCTGCTGGCAGTGTTCCTATCAGAGAATTCGAGTACGCTGAAAAGACGGAGACGTACTTCCACGATTGATATGTGGCGGGCAAGCTACCACTAAGTTGGTTCTCGTTGCATCCAAAATCAAGCATCGCCGACCACGTGCTGTACTCAGGTGCTAATGAACCAACGAATAGATTGGAATTAACTTGAAACCTAAAGATGAATTTCCATTGGGCATATTCACGAGGAAGTGTACCACTGAGATAATTCGTCGCGATATCGATGTGCTTCAACTGGATCCAGTCCCCATATTCAGGTGGGAGGGTTCCAGAGAGTCGATTCTTGAACAAGAATGCAGTTGTGATGATGGCCCAAGAACGATACTCCAGCGGCAGCGTACCATTAAGCATGTTGTTGCTTGCATTGACATAATCTACTGCTGACCACGAGCTGTAGCTAGGAGGCAACGTTCCCGTCAACACGTTATCCGCGCATTCGAACCGCAACAGGTTCGTCCATGCGCCGTATCCAGGTGGAAGGGTCCCATTGATGTGGTTGTTATACACTCGAAACTCTCGCAGCTTTGTCCATGATTGATATTCTGGCGGTAATGTTCCTGTGAAGTTGTTCCCAAACGCCCAAAACGCATCCAATGACACCCAACTTGAGTATGATGCTGGGAGCACGCCGTGAAGTGTATTTTCGGAGATGAAAAACGATCGTAATAGACTCCAGGAACTGTACTCTGGAGGTAAGGTTCCAGTGAGTTGATTGCCAGCCACCTCTCCGTGCACCAACGATGACCACGCGCTAAATTCTGTTGGCAGCGATCCATCGATGTTGTTGTTGGAGCATATAAATGACTTCAGAAAACGCCACGCGCTGTACTCCTTTGGCAAGGACCCAGTAAGTTGATTGACACGAACATTGAATTCGATTAGTGACGTCCAGCTGCTAAAGGCTGGTGGGAGAGTGCCCGAAAAGCTGTTTGAAGTCACACGAAAATATCTCAGGTTGAACAGAGATTCATATTCGGGAGGAAAGGTGCCTGTGAGCTTGTTCCCTTCTGCATAAAACTCCATCAAGCTGCTTCCCCACGCGCTGAACTCCTTTGGCAAGGACCCACTGAATTGATTCGAGCTCACACTCAAAAATTGTATCCTAGTCCATGAGCTAAATTCTGGGGGTAATGTACCAGCCAATGAATTGTTCCAAAAGTTAACACTGAGAAGGGACGTGCATTCTGCTAACGTTTGTGGCAGAGATCCTCCTAATGCATTGGAGTGTAGCGTCAGTTCAACAAGTTGCGTCAAATTGCCAAGCGAGTCAGGAAGTGTCCCGCTCAATCTACGTGATGGAACGACGATGTAAATGATATCACTCAAAATTGAATCGCACGTCACCCCCTGTAATCCACACGGCACATCCACACCAGCCATATTCCATGGGCGCAACCACGATGCTCCGTTCGTAGCGGTGTAAAATGACTCAATGACGGACGCTCTGTGGGCACACGGACACGCTGCGTTGACGCCGTGTTGGTCAAAGAGAGTGATGAAAAAGTACAACAACACGAACGTTGGTGCTGTCTTCATACGTGTAAGCTTCTTGTCAAGGAGCTCTACCCTCGCACAAAAATGATAGAAACACAGCAAAAAAAAAATGAAGTACCTCATATGCATCGCAGAAATTTGTTTCATCCACACAATTTGTCATAGTTCAAATTCTATCAACCAATCAGCCAATCAACTTCGGCGCTGCTTTTTGTCCCTTCACGTGAGTCCACGGTTTGGTCGCTTAAAAGTACGGCAACAGGGGGCCCCACGTCCACCTCATCTTTCGGCGGCGTCGAGGGTGGCTCCTTGTTGTTGTGACTAGCTCCGGTCGCAGTTGTGCTTGACGAGTGTTGGGGTTCTGTTGTGCTGTGGTAGTCAAGAGAAAGGAAATTCACTGCCCCTTCACTCAAGACATCATCATTGGCGTTGTTCCGATCACCAACATCTCCTTCAAAAGTATCAAGATTTTCTTCGTTTGCCACGTCGGAGTCCTCGGCAGCATCGTCGGGAATGTTGACGCGTCGTAGCCGCCCGGGAATTGGGTGCAGGAACGCAAACGCTCGTGACGATTGATCATCGGCGGACTCCACTTCATCATCTGCTCGAAGACTCCGGTAGCCGTACACTGAGGCGACGTAGACTGGCTGCACGAGAACAAAGTCGATTGCGATCGCCATCCAGCAGTAGAACGTAAAGTCGCTGTAAGAGCCGCCGTCATCGCAATTCGCACCCCGGTTTGCGACAAAAATCAGAAACAGGAGCACAATAATCACTGCCAGGAGGTACAAATTGACGCGGCCGTGATAGGTGTGCTGCACCACGTCAATGGTGCGGCCACGGATACCAGATCCAAATGTTGAAGACGATCTGCGTGAGCCCGCCATACTAGCGCTGCCACCGCCCTCGCTGACAACGGAAGCTAGACGTTTGTTGCGCCCACCCATTTTTGGTGTTGCTTGTCGGCGCGCTGCAGGGTCTTCGGCGGTTGCCAAATCTACAAAAAGGTCGCCCACATCGCCACCTGCTTCCTGTTCGTCCTCAAGAATCTCAATGACTGCATCATTTAGCGTCGCAAGGCGCTGCTTCACAGAGCCGTCCGGCTCAACGTAGGCACCTGCCGCGTCCCACAGCGCAGGGTTCCACATGGCATCGTCTGCTGATGGGCGCGTCGCCGCACGAGTTGCGGTGCCTCCAGCAGTGGCCGGTGTAAAAAATGCCGACATCATTCCATTAGCGCCCGATACTAACGTAAAGTCGCCATGTTCAAAACCAAATGCAGATGCCGAGTCCTCTGGGCCTTCGTCGGCGAAACTCATACCAGCGCTGCTAGCCATCCGTTTTGCACCCCCCGCATTCGTTTTTGAGAAAGCGTCACCACCAGCTCCTTCGCCCATAGAGCCGCGAGTCCCTCCCAACAAAGTCGTGGCTCGCCTTTCCATTCTGCGAGCATACGCATCTGCTCGACGCTTACGTCGCGCAAGTGTACGGGAGTCCACACTTTGCACTGTAACAGAGGAAGCCGTGTCATCGTCACCGGCTACGTGGTGGTCTCCACCGTCTGTGACGGCCGATGCGCCCAGGTACTCAAAACGAAGCACAGTCCCAAGTTTGGCATCGCGCAACGCTTTCCGCTCCGATCGACGAATTGCGCGAGCACAATCAAGGTCCGTGACGTACCACATCGACAGTAATGCATTAGCAATCATGTGAAGTGGAATTGGCGCTAAGGGGCAGACAACAAGAATGACACCGGTGGAGATAAACGAAGGGACCGAGAGCGACGGAGCTGTTCGGAGGACTGCAATCATAAAAATGATCATTAACGTTTCTTGCAACGCCACGAGGAGATGCGAGGCGAAGCACTTCAACGAGCACGGGAAGAAAATAGCGAGGTAGGCATGATGAATCACTGCAGCACGCCACGAGGAGCATTTCTTTTGCCTCTTTTTCTTCTTATGGTGAGTCGTCGGTGGCTTCTTTTCTTCTTTCTTCGGCTTGTCTTCTTCTCCGGAACTTTCTTCGTCGGATGGACTGCCCTCACGAATCTTGCTCCAGGCTTGGATCACGATGATCAAGCACAACACAACAAGAATCAGGACAATCGAGGGTCCTGCGATGTACACCACCAGCAGGGTGCATTGCCGACTTGTGATGGCAAAGATGGAGTTTAGAAATGACGCTAAGTTACCAACTGTGGGCACGTACATCGTCATTGACGTTGTGTGTGTTGGGGTGGGCGGGGGCGTGATGGTCTTCGTCTCTGTCAGGGTGGCATCAGACGATTCTGTCGTTGTCCAAGACACAATAGACGACATCGAGGGGCTTGGGGTCATGGTGCCTTGCGACTTTGACGTACTGTCGCTAGCAAATGTCATCGAATGCTCTCTTGACTGTGATGCAGAGATGCTAGTCGTCGCACTTTCTGTCGCACTCGCATCTTCAGTTCGTGTTGGTGTTTTCCGTAGTGTCCTTGTGTCTGTGATTGTGGCGGATGGGTTGTTCGAGATGGTGGTGCTGTACGAGACTGTCACGGAGGTGGTGAGCGTCATGGTGCCTGTGATAGTGTCGGTGCTGCTGTGGTACTCCGTGGCTGAGCCGGTCATAGTGGGCGTAGCAATGAGTGTTTTAGAAAACGTTTCTACCCGCGTCCACGTGTCGTTCAACGTCGGTGACAACGACGGCGTCACTGAATCTGACAATGAGGGCGAAGTCGTGGTCGATGGGCTCGGTGTGGGAGAACCCGTTGGCGACGCTGTCCTTGTCCCGCTAGGGTTATCGTTGGAGAGGGAAAATGTCGGCGATTCTGTCACCGATGGCGGCTCAGCGGATAACGTGACAGAATCGGAGTCAGACTGCGATCGAGCATCCGTTTCAGTACCGTGCGAGTCGGTAACTGACGGAGTTGGCGTCAAGGAATTCTTTGAAATCGAAAAGGAGCGGACACTGCCGGTCACAACATTGGAGGGGCTCACGGACTTAGATCCGGGGCTTAGCGATACAGATTTCGTTACCGAGCTTCGGCGCGACAACGTTTTCCCGCGCGAAAACGACAGTGGAATCGTAGAAGAATTTGTGGCGCCATTCGAGAAAGACAACGTTATTGTCGGTGTCGGCGAAGGACTGACGCTCACGGTTGGCGTGACAGTCATTGACGTCGACGGTGTCGGCGATGGCGTCGTGGAGACCGACGCAACAGAGTTGCTGCTTGTTCGTTCGTTTGAAGGTGATGCCGTCGGAGGCGGCGTCATGGTTGAGTTGGCAGTGGCGCTGTACGAAGCAGAATCAACTGAACGTGAAGTACTATTCGTCTCTGTCAATAGTTGAGTATGAGATCCACTCTGCGACGCTTTCGAGTGTGTGATCGACGCACTGTCTGTAACGGACTGCGTGAGGGGACTTACCGTGATGCCAGGCGATGCAGTGGCGGTCGACGTACGCGAAGGCAACGCATTGGATGTCGACTTGGAAATGGACCACGAAGCTGTGCCAGAGTGCCCCGACATCGAGACATCCGTAGATAACGATAACGATGCTGACATCGACGGTGAATTTCCTGTAAAGGACAAGACAAGGCTCGCGGTAGCCTGTGATCGCGTGCTGGTTGGTGTTCCAGAAGATGACGGAGATTCGCTCAAGGTGTCTGACACACTGAGCGTCCCCTCCTTGGAATTCGAGGTCGTTGAGGTGCTTGTGGCGGAGATGGAACGAGACGGCGCTTCTACTGACGGCGACGCAGAATGCGTGACAGTGTTTCCCTCTTGGCTATTCGAAGGTGTTGATGTGGAGACAAGGCTCGCGGTAGCCTGTGATCGCGTGCTGGTTGGTGTTCCAGAAGATGTCGGAGATTCGCTCAAGGTATTCGACACACTGATTGTCACCTCTTTCGAATTCGAGGTCGTTGAGGTGCTCGTGACAGAGATGGAACGAGACGGAACTTCTACCGACGGAGACGCAGAATGCGTGACAGTGTTTCCCTCATGACTATTCGAAGGTGTTGATGTGGGGGAATGGCTAAGCGAAGGTTGAGACGTCATGCTCTTCTGCGATACCGAGTCCGACGCGGTCGGTGTAGAAGTGATCGTTTTGGACTGCGACTTCACTTCTTGAGACAGCGACGATGAAAGCGACGCAGAGCGAGATACCGATACATCCGAGGAATGGTCCACTGAAACACTTTTCGTGGGGGAGTTGATAGACTGGGTGGCAGACCGGGTCCCAGTCGAGGAACGACGACTCATCGAGGCGCTCACATCTTCGCTCAAGGATATGGATGAGGTCGTCGAATCGGTGAAGCTTGGCGTGCTTGATGTCGTCGGTGTGTGGGACTCCCTACGCTAACCGCGGCACAGTCTCCTCCTGTTACAAGGACGGCAGAAACTACAACTGGAACTCTGCGTGAGACTTCCGGAGAATGTTCCTTTCGAGGAGGAGCGTTCACGGCTGAGCGACACAGTTGACGAGTCGCTGGGGGAGAGACTACGTGAGTGGGTCGCCTCTTGTGTGGATGACCCGAACGTGAAGCAGACGCTCCCACTCCGCGACCATCTAACTCTTCAACAGCACCTCACACTGTACCTATGACCCAGGCTATGTCTGCCTCACCGCCTCTCCCACTGTAGGCTGCAACGGCATCCCCGGCTAGCACAGGCCGAATTTCGGGAACGTGAATTCGAAAACGACAGAGTTCCTTCTTTCGTAGGGGAAGCCGATTCACTAGGCGACACCGATTTCGACAGGGAAGGAACATCAAAGGACATTGACGGGGTCCTTGATAACGATTGCATCGATGAGTCGCTCAATGTAGGGGACACGACAGTGTTGGATGCATCTCTGGTCGAACTGCCCTTTGAGAAAGATTGGGAGCTACTGACGCTTGCAGAGTGTGACAATGACTTCTCGCGCGTGTAGGACAGCGTGGAGCTGTGGCTTCCACGAATATTCACAGAGACGGAGTTACCCGACATCGTACGGCTCGGGGACGTCGATTGTGTGGAGGAAGGCGACCTCAGAGAAAAGGATTTCATCGACGATGCTGAGCGCGAAACACTTGATGAGAACGTTGATGAAGATGAATAGGACATTGTCTGCTCCTTGGTGTTGGACATTCGCGACATGCTTGGGGAGTGCGATTCTGACACATCTTTGGAAATACTCCTGGCGGATGGTGAATCGCTAAAGCTGGTTCAGATAGTTTTGGATAGGGACGCCTCGTTGGATCGACTATTTGACGTTGACGTCGATGCTTGCCAGGAAAAGGAGCCCCGGGTTTGCGTAGGGGAGATCGTGTGTGAGCTGGTATCCCATCGACCGGTAAGCACCGAGTACGCTCTGCCAGAGGACCACTGAATATCAGTCGTCGTCCCAGAGCACAAACACGCAGTCAGTGCTGCAGTCTGCGTCGTCCATTGACCCGTCGACGCTGTTAGTTTGTATGTATTCCCGTTTGCACAGGAGCCGACAAGAGGAGACGTGTATGTCGAGCTCGGCGTGTTACTCAAGCCCGCAACACATGTGTTGTAGACCGTCGTGCCAACCGTCGTCCACTGGGTGTAGCAGCACGCTGAGGCTGAGAATGTGCTCGAGGTGCTGGTGAGTCCGATCCAAGCCGTGGTGGATGGGTATTTCGTCATCAATGCTTGTGCAATGCTATTCGCATCAGAACTGATGGAAGCAAACGCATAGCCACCATAGCCCGTCGAGGCACATGCAGTGTTACACGATGCGTAGTTGGAAAACGACGATCCGTTGAAAATCATCATGCTATTGAGGTAAATGTATCCAGACGTGCTCACAGTGCCGGCGATAGAAAGGGTTGTCGCTGGGATCAGCGTGTTGGTGATATCGAAGCATACATCTCCTTGCAGAGACTCAAGGAGGCGATATAAATGCGTGATGCCAAACACAAGGGTAAATGTCAGCGAATACGTTCGAGTCGTGGTGGTCGACGTCGTTAGGGTTGGGCTTGCGTCAGAATATTGCACGAGCCCTTTGGGCACGTTGGAAGAATCCCGATACCGTAACCTCCAAAATACATTTGTCAACGACTGACTATTGGCGTTGATGGCGATGGGCATCACCATTGTAAACGACACACCGACGGATGTCACGCGCAGGCTCCGAAACTCTAAGTTATTGAAGATGCTGTCTACGGTGCCGGATGTGGGTGTGCTCCAGGAAGAGCGAATTTCTACACATTTGTGAATGGTGGAACCTGTGCTAAAGGCGAGGGTGTTGCGACCCTCGACAAGGAGGACAGAGTTGAGACCACCACGTGCAGATTCTTGCAGCGTAGAGACCGATGATGTTGCTGTGGGTCTTGTTGCTGTGAATCTTTGCTGGTGTGGCGATGAGACCACTACGAGAACTGTAAATGTACAAACGATGAAGGTAAGGAGTTCTGCACAACGCTCGTGCAAAAGCTCTGTTCTTCTGATATTACTTCGATGTTGGTAACCGTGGCCTGTCGACATTGAATTTCGAGGGAAATACAAAAAAGTTCAAAAAATTGATGACGCTGGCACGACGAAAAAAACGGGAAGAACGTTCGAAAATGAGTGTGTCTTTGCGGTGCAGCAAATGACTTGAAACGCAGCTGGAACTGGAGCCGCACCGTGTTTTCCCTTTTCTACAAAAAAAAGAAGACGTTTCCTTTCTAGTTAACTTCGTGGAAACGCTAATGTTGGCAAAGCACGCAAAACGAAAAAAAAGGCACGATGTCATTTCGAAAGAAAACTGATAAACAAAGTTAGATACCAACGGAAACTACGATTTTTTTTTTGTTTCAATCCCTTCATTTTTGCATCATCTATTTGACGCTGCTCACAACGAGCATCTATTTGACGCTGCTCACAACGAGCTTCGACATGAGCTCAGCTGCAAGAACAACTGGCTTCTGTTGGAGCTGATCCACCGCAGCTTGTCGCGTCACTTCAGAACCGCTCACCAATAACACCTTCGCATGCCCCATAATTTGCTTTAACGTAAAACTGACCTCCAGCGCTGCTGAAGAAACGGCACGATCCTCTTGTTAGCAGCAAAAGCCATGTACAACCTGTCCTCGCTAAGGACCCAAGCCACGTCACGGCTTCCTGACGGCCTTGTTCTTCTTCTTCGTTCAGGCCTGCTGCCGGTGATGGCCGAGAAAGCTCGTGTAACTCATGAAATGGAATCACAAGTCGAGCGCCACACGTTGCATCGTACTTGGCCAGCATCGCTGCAAACGCAGCGCGCCGCTCCGACGAGGCAGCGATGTACTTCAACGCCGACGCATCAACGACAACAACATAGGTCTCCTTCAGCGCAATGCAGTTGGAGTGAGTAAGGACTTCGCGGAGAGTGGAAGAAGAAGAAAGACAGGCGTCGCCATTGTAAAATGAAGTTGTCAAGGGGAGGTACTTGGTCACAGTCGCATCTATGATGCCGCCAGCTTTGCTCATCACTGCACAGAAAGCAGCAGCATCTGCGAGCGCAGACCATGCCGGGGTGCTTCTGTTCGCAAGACTTTCGGAAGCAACCGGACGAGATCTTGAGAGAAGTATCTCGATGGGCACTCGCATGTCCGTTGCAAGTGGTTGCAACTTTGGCGCAAATGATGCGGTGATGAAGGTCAACGAAGTGGTGGTGTTGGTATTAAGAGGTGTTGTTGTTGAAGTCATCGCAGACATTGGCGTTGCAGCACACTGAAGTGCATTTGCAACGGAGAGCAACAAAAGTTCGTCGATGTTATTGTTCCTGCTGCTCCCATCAACAATATCCTCCACGCTCAGCTGGTGGCGACTCTCCCATTCGCGCGTCACAACTGCACACATGACGCTCCACAGTTTCGCATCGGCCAACGTTGGACTTGAAGAAGAACCATCACTGCTGCTGTTGGTGTGAGCATTGATATTATTGCGTTTGTCAAATACTGGAAAGCAGCTCTGACTGAACGCTAGCAGTGTCGCGGTAACTCGATGCATCACGGTGAGTGCATGATGCTGCTTGTCGTCCGTTGTGTGACTTCCTTCTTCTCCAAACACTTGCGTTTCCAGAGATTGAGCAAGGCGCATCGCGCCGTCGTGGCCAAGTGGTGACGTTGCAGAAAGCGAGTAACAGAATACTTTGAAAAGAATAGCGACGCAGTGCGATCGTGCGTTGCTCCTGGATGCCGCCGATGATGCGCTTCGATCTACATCTGTATCGTTGTTTTCGTCATCATTCTCATCATTCGTTTCAGTCCTCTCAAGCACTAGAGACACGCACACTGCTACGATGTCATGCACAGAATGATGTTGCTGTTGTTCAGCACCACCGACGGTTTTCGATGGCATCATCTTCGCCACTTGCAACAACGCTGTGACCAAAACATGCAGTGCGTGCGCCGATAGCCTCGCAGCTCGACGATGCGAGAATTCAAGCAAACGACATAAACTTGGCAATAACATCGCGTACAATGGCAAGCGGACTGCTCCGTTGTCGTCATCTCCACCACCGTCGTCATCGTCGCAAAGCCGACCAGAAACCGCCAAGATCAATTGACAGAGCACACGTCTCACCAGCATCGCTGGCGTTGTGGATGCCAGTGCCGCCGCTGCCAGCTGCTGCTGCATATCAGGAGATCCTCCAGAGCTGCTGACAGTGCTGCCACTGAACGGAATGAACAGTTCGTCATCAGCCAACGACAACGCCTTCATTATATTTTCACGACCACCACCACTACCAAGCTGAAGTAAGCACTCCACGTGTCGAAGGACACGACGCTCGCCGAAGGTTGCGACAATGGCACCATTGCTGCCATTGACGTTTGGCCCACCGGTAGGAGGCACAACAGCTAATTGGGGAGCACGTCGTTGTGCAGTGCGTTGTCGACAAACTTCTTCAAAAATCTGACTCACAAGGTGAACCTGTTGTTCGCGCTGAACCCTTGCCATATCTCCTGCGACATCAAAGTACTGATCTCGATGTGTGTGTGTACTTGTTGTTGGGAGCATATGTAAGAAAACATCGCTCGATGGATCTTCAAGGCCATCCACCAAGTCGGACCACATCGCAGCGGATACAAAGAGCCCTGATGGATCAAGATTACGGTCGCCTTTACAATTCCGCGATGTCACGACAGTCGTGTCGCCAAGCAGCGTCCGCTGGTAAAACAACGCAAACTCAGTTGCTGCCACAAAATGTTTCGCCGCTTTCAACTGCTGCAAGATTAAATTTGCGGTTGAAATGTGAATAGGAGCCCGTGTCGCTGTCGGTGAACCAACTGCAGTACTCGCTGCAAACAAGTCCCGAGCAGTGAGGATAGAATTTGTTGTCGTCGTCGGACTGTTGATGTGGTTGAGTGCATGCGGCGCGGGAAGGATCGAAATCATCACGCTGGATGTGTCTTCTGCTACCGTTGATGTTGTTACCGCAGCATCACGTTCGTCGCCGTCGTCATTGTTCGCGTGCTCTACAGAAGAGTTCGTACGGTAAGACGAGGGAAATGTCACGATAAGTTCGTCCACAAAATCGAGCAACGCTGCAACCGTTGATGCCGCAGCAGCACTACCGAGGCCCATCGGCTTTGGTTGACTGCTCGCCGAAGAGGAGGAGGTGCTGGTTCCTGCTGCCTGTGAGGGTTGTGTTACCGCCTGTGCAGCAGCCGCCATAGTGGAGGTAGAACACAAGTTTCGAATCACCGCGTTAATGCACGCAAGAGACGGATAGACACCAACTCGGCGATCACTTGCAAGGCGGTGCGCAATGTCCGCAGGACTTCTAGTAGCCCTGCATAGCCACAGATATTGCCGCTGCACAGCATCTGCTGCTTCCCCCACTGTGCGCACCAATTTCGGCACGGGACGTTCCACATTCACGCCGCTGCTACCTCGACACATGTCGTCTAAAATAGTTTCATCCGCGCCCATGTATCCACAACCAGCCACCGTCGCCGCAGAAATGAGTTGATGATAATGATATTGCTCAATGCGTCGACGCTTGTGAATACAAAACGACCGATCGTCGATGTCAGGACACAATGAGGTTGAGTTTTGATGTCGTTGTCCTCCTCCGTGCGTGCTGGTGGGAGATGCTGATGATCGAGGCTCCATCTCAGTTGATATTGAGGTAAAGCAGCAGTATCGTCCTGCTGGCCCTCCCCCCAACACAATCGATCCTGGTACCGAGCTTGAAAGGAACGATTCAGGGGGAACTGTGGTCGCACCGTGGCAGCCGAGTGCCTCGGCATCAAGCACGCAAAGGTGGGGGATGATCATGGAGTTCGAGACATCATCGTCATCAGCCAACATTGTAATAAATTGGATGGTGTTAGGCAATTCGGACTGTTGGTATTCTAATTCGACATTCAGGTAAGAAGAGGAAAGATACGTTGAGCAAGAAAGAGTTTCGTGTGAAGTCACAACAAACGAAGAAATTGGCTCGAAAAAAAAGGACCTGTGTATGCGGCGGACGGAAGGGCAAAAACGGGAAACAAAAAAGGGGGAAAACAAGAAATAAAGGAGAGAAGGGGGGATTGACTACATAGGTTGAACTGCGCAGGGCATAGTGTTGGTGTGTGCCGTGACATACATTTTTTTTTGTAAAGAAAAAGTGGATGTCGGATCGAGCGCTTGGGCGACAAAGAGCTGGGCGAAAAGTCAAAAAAAAGCAGCGAATGCTACTCTCCTTTGTCTCTCTTCCGTCGCTTGCAAAACGATGCGCGGTATATTTAATATCACAAAACCGAAAGGAAATCATAAAACAATGTTGGGGAGAAGTAAATTGTACAAGTTTCAGGGCGACGAGGACGGCCAACGTTTGTGGCCTTGTGGCACTTCCTATCTTTCCTTCTTTTTCTTTTTCTTTTATCTGAACATCTTCTGCCGTTGTGCGCGCTCCTGCGCAGCTCGCTGAAGCATTGCTTGGATATCATTGTTGTGTTGTTGGATCGCGTTACCTCCACCACCACCTCCG
>CYKH01000322.1:12387-27204 GCA_001460835.1 Bodo saltans | reverse complement strand
CGCAAGAGACGGATAGACACCAACTCGGCGATCACTTGCAAGGCGGTGCGCAATATCCGCAGGACTCCTTGTGGCCCTGCATAGCCACAGATATTGCCGTTGCACAGCATCTGCTGCTTCCCCCACTGTGCGCACTAATTTCGGCACGGGACGTTCCACATTCGCGCCGCTGCTACCTCGGCACATGTCGTCTAAAATCGTTTCATCCGCGCCCATGTACCCACAACCTGCCACCGTCGCCGCAGAAATGAGTTGATGATAATGATATTGCTCAATGCGTCGACGCTTGTGAATACAAAACGACCGATCGTCGATGTCGTGACACAATGAGGAGTTTTGATGTCGTTGTCCTCCTCCGTGCGTGCTGGTGGGAGATGCCGATGATCGAGGCTCCAGCTCAGTTGATATCGAGGTAAAGCAGCAGTACCGTCCTGCAGGCCCTCCCCCCAACACAATTGATCCCGGAACAGAGCTTGAAAGGAACGATTCAGGGGGAACTGTGGTCGCACCGTGGCAACCGAGTGCCTCGGCATCAAGCACGCAAAGGTGGGGGATGATCATGGAATTCGAGACATCATCGTCATCGGCCAACATTTTCTTTGATTCTTCTCTGGATTCTTCTCTGGATTGGATGGTGCTGGGCAATTTGGACTCTTGGTATTCTGTTTCGGCATTCAGTAGAAAAAGGAACAATAAGTAAGAGCAAGAAAGAGTTTCATGTGAGGTCATAACAAACGAAGAACAAGAAATGGGCAGGGAAAAAAGGACCTGTGTATGCGGCGGACGAAAGGACAAAAACGGAAAACGAAAAAGGGGGAAAACAAGAAATAAAAGAGAGAAGGGGGGATTGACTACATAGGTTGAACTGCGCAGGGCATCGTGTTGGTGTGTGCCGTGACATACAATTTTTTTGTAAAGAAAAAGTGGATGTCGGATCGAGCGCTTGGGCGACAAAGAGCTGGCGAAAAGGCAAAAAAAAAGCAGCGAATGCTACTCTCCTTTGTCTCTCTTCCGTCGCTTGCAAAACGATGCGCGGTATATTTAATATCACAAAACGAAAGGAAAGCATAAAAACAATGATGGGGAGAAGTAAATTGTACAAGTTTGAGGTCACCAGAAGGGCGACGAGGACGTCCAAAGTTTGTGATTTGTGGCACTTCCTATCTTTCCTTCCTTTTTTTTTTTTTTTATCTGAACATCTTCTGACGTTGTGCGCGCTCCTGCGCAGCTCGCTGAAGCATTGCTTGGATATCATTGTTGTGTTGTTGGATCGCGTTACCTCCACCACCACCTCCGCCACCGCCACCTCCTCGGTATCCATGCATCGCAGCTGCAACACCTCCGCCCACCCCAACACCACCGCCACCACCGTACGCCATTCCCATGTTCGACGGGCGAAGGGGAGGAGGCGCGATGCCCCCTTGGCCGTGCACGACAACCGGAGCCAGCGACCGTGGGGGTGGGGGCCCCATCATCACGTTACCCTTCGTGTCATACTCTTGTTGCGCTTGGTAGGCGCGGTACACCCCAACCGGCTGCTGCTGCTGATTGATGTTGTTGTTTCCACCCAAGGCGGGGAGTTGACTTCGACCAGGCGCGGGAGGTAGATTGTACGCTCCCTTCCCACCACCGATGTTGTTGCTGTTGCTCGCTTGCTGCTGGGGCGCCAATGCGTTCCGTGAGAAATAATCGTTGCTTACAGGCGGCGGTGGCAGTTGGGAAGCACGGGCTGCTCCTCCGAGCTGTGGGGGAGGTGCGTTGCTACCGCGACCTGCCCCGCCTCCTCCTCGCAGTAGCACATCTTCGGATTCTCTCCGATACGCTTGTTGCTGCTGAGGCTGCTGCCCTCCGCCGCCATACGCCGCGTAATCATAACCGCCACCGCGTGGTTGGTTGTTGGCGCCGCTCTGTGGATACTGTTGTTGCTGCAGAGGCCGTTCAGGGGAACGGTTGACAGCTGGTGGCTGGGGGTATCCGCCGCCACCACCAGCACCCGCTGCCGCACTTGTAAAATATTCGTAGCCGCCTCCAGCGTTGTTGTTGTTGTTGTACTGCGGCCTTGACGGGCCAACTCCTACCTGTTGAGAGCCCTGCGGCGGAGGGGAGATTGCTTTGGACGGTGGAGGCAGATAGTTGTGATTCTCCACACCCGGTGATGTTGACTTTGGCAACGCAGGGGGGAGGTCGTAATGATTCTTGAATGTCTGCGGTGGTGGTGCCTGAAAAAAAAAAGGTGGAGGTGATATTGCTTTGGACGGTGGAGGCAGGTAGTTGTGATTCTCTACACCCGGTGATGTTGACTTTGGCAACGCAGGGGGGGGGTCGTAATGATTCTTGAATGTCTGCGGTGGTGGTGCCTGCTGCTGCTGTGGCGGTTGGTACTGTTGGATTGGCTGAACCAGCTGCGGCAGGGGCTGCTGGGATGCATGAGACGGTGAGGAGGCTTGGCTTCCACCCCCTCCACCTCCGTTTGCTGCAATCACTGCGGACTGTTGCATTGCGTACGCCATCAAACTCGGCGGCAACGATTTCGATCGAATCAATGCAGTGATGTACTTGGCCGGTAAAATGCCGCCATTCATCCACTCTTGAATTCTGCTAGAAATAATATTCAACTCCAAGACTTCGCTAAGGCGAATGCGCTGCGTGGGGTCCTTCACTAGAATCTTTGATACAATGTAACGAAGCTCCGGGCTGTAGATCGTCGGCGGCGGTTCGTACTGCACTTTCAGAATACGATGCATCAGAGATTTCATGTCGTTGGCGTTAAACGGGTGCTTGAGTGCCATCATTTCGTACAGCACCACACCGAGGGCCCACACGTCGCTCATGTGGTCGTACGGGCGTTCTAGAATCAATTCAGGACTGAGGTAGTACGGTGTCCCTACAAAAGTACTGGCTTGATCGTATGTACTATTCAGCGTTCTCGCGATGCCATAGTCTCCTAACTTGCATAAATTGTCTTGCGTCAAGAAGATATTCTGAGTTTTCACATCGCGGTGCAGAATCTTGCGTTGATGGGTGTAGTGGAGCGATAACACGGACTGGATAAACCAGTCCAGGACCTGTGTTTGCGAGAAATGCACGCCATGGTTGTTCTTGATGCGCTGGCTCAAATCGCCGCCATCCGCGTATTCCATGACAATACACAAATGATCCGATTTTCTTGCGAGGAAGCTGTCGTAATAGTTAATCACGTTTGGGTGGCGAAGTGCGCTGAGTACCTTCGCCTCGTTGAGGCTCTGTTGTCGTTCTTTTTTGTTGAGCTTGGCGAGGTCTACTTGCTTGATGACGTAGTACCGCCCATCTTCGTTGTTTCGGGCAAGAGCACACGCTCCCATGTTGCCCTTTCCGATGTTTCGAACTTTGGTAAACTTTTCCATTCTTGAGGCTGCGGAGGTTACTTTTGGTGTTCTCCTTCGACTTGATTCACTTTGCGTCCCCTACCTGATTGGCTTTGGCTGTCGTTGACTCCGTGTGGTCCGATCGGTGAATGTGTTCCCTACTTGAAAAAAACCCCTTTATTTCCCCCCTTTCTTGAGAAAAAAAGGGGAATCACAGCAAATCTGCAGAAATCCGTTTCAAAACACGCACTGCAGTTTTCAACCGCCCATCAAAATGCAAACAACAAAAAGCAGTTGTACAACGTTACAGCGATAATGACTATGATGCCGCCCCACCGGTACACGTGCGGAGATGATCTGCGCGGAATCTGAGATCAAAAATGGTCCCACACCGTACACAAGTAAGCGGGTACTCAATGCGACTCGTGCTGCTTTGGGGCTGTGACTGGTGCGGCTGCGTGGACAAAGGCGTTGTCGGCAAAGGCGAGGAGATGAATCTGTGTTCGGTGCTCGTTGTCGTTGTCGTCCTGCCAGCGGATGAGGGAAAATGCCTTGCGGCGACGGTTGCCTCTGCTGGCGATGGTGGTGGCAAGTGAAAGTTGTTCAGAGATGAGGAGGGGGAATACACCACCGCCGGGGAAATGGAAATCTTCTTCTCGTTCTGCTCTTCATGCCGGATGATAGTAGTGCCGCTGCGATACTGAATCGACGAACTTGCTTGCATGTCGTGTGTTTCATCTCCACCCACCATTGGGCCTGCAGCAGGAGCGCCATGTTTCTTTGGAGGGAGGACTGTTGAGGTGATAAGTGACACATCAACCCGTTCCATCGTTGACACCGCCCGCCACAAGTCTGAAGACTGATCTCGGGAAATGTCATCCTGTGGGATCCGTGTGGTAGTGGTGGAATCACGAAGCTGCTGCTGCCTCTTACGGCGGTCTTGTTGCTGCAACATCACTTCGTACGCACGATGAAGATGCGAATCCTCCGCTTTGTTGCCTCCTGGTGGGACGGCCACGGGAATCTCCACTGTTGGCCCAATCACAGAAATGTCAATATCAAGGCCGCTGGTCTCGGCAGCCGTTGCCCTCCAGGCTGCAGAGGGATGAGATGGTGCGCCACTACCGCCACCATGAGTGTACTCCAGGTCAATCTTTTTGTGATGCGACGCAAGGTCTCGTCGCAGCGTCGATGACAACGGAGCCACCGCTAAGCTTGTCGCATTAAGCACCAGCTTACGTGTGGCACGCTGAAGGTCCAGCTGTTCTTGTCGCACTTCACGTTGACGCCACGGAGACATCGCCTCGATATCAAGCTGTTCTTGCGGTGCATTGGTATCACCGCTCCGCCGGGAAGAAGAAGCAACCGCCGAGTCTCGTCTGTTGATGCCGTCGTCGTTGTTGTACTCATCACGACTAATGGAGCCGTACGTAGATCGGCTATACAGAATTGCCTCCGTGGGCGGCTTCCAGAAACGTTGCTGATGACGATGTTGACTACCATGTCCCAGCAGCCCCTCCTCCTTATGGTGACCATGCTGCTGCTGTTGTTCGAATAGCGTATGTGATTGTTGGTTAGATCGTCGCATCAGGGGTGAACCGGTGGTGACAAGAGACGCGATTGACAGGTGCTGTGGTCCGCTGGTAGTACTGATCGAGCTGCTGCTGCTGCTGTCGTTTGGATGACTAACAGCGGCCGCAGCAAGACTTTGCAAGACTGATGACCGTTCAGCACCACCTGCACTCAGATAAGCAGCCCAGCGCTCTTCCAGCTGTGATTTTACACCATTCAGATGCTGCACTCCATCCACACCGGCGCCACACAGGACAACAACAATGTCAACACAGCACGTACGCTCAGCAGTGGCATTTGGATCTCCGTGTGCGTAGTGGTCGCCATCGTTCGGCTGGTCTCGATGAAACGTCACATTGCCTGTAATAATCTCTAGCTCAGCATAAGGAAGAGCAGGGGGTACTTCCGCCAAAGCAACGGTAGCAGCGGCATCGTGGTTGGAAGAACGACCTAATGCATTCTGACTGTTGTGAACGTTACTCTCACCGGCAAATTCCTTTCTGAATTTCATTGCGTTTACATGACTGCTGCTGGAGTCGCCTTCGAGGGGAATTGTGTTTGATAATGATGGCCGCCAACCAATTGTCACAAGACTAGAAAAGGGAACGGACGCAACGTGAGCACCGGCGGCATCAAACACCAACAACGAATTTGTGCCAACATACACGCCCACACGATAGTGAAGCGTTGGCAGCAAAGGCACTTGTTGTCTGCTGTGTCTTGTTGTTGTTGCATGTTGTTTCTGATGTTGATGCGGTGATTCAACGAGCGCTTGACCGCCAAAGGACAACTTGCGGCTTGCCATGGGCTCTTTTGCATCACTTGCACTCACTGCTGATGGCGATGTTGTTGTTGCATGTTGTTTCTGATGTTGATGCGGTGATTCAACGAGCGCTTGACCGCCAAAGGACAACTTGCGGCTTGCCATGGGCTCTTTTGCATCACTTGCACTCACTGCTGATGGCGATGCGACAAGCCTTCCCGCCACACCGTCGGGATTGTCGTCGTCGTCTTCGTTGTTGTCATCGTTGTCGCCGTCGTGTTGATGATGCAGAGCAACAGCACCAAGCGGCGAGACTCCCCACCACGTCTTGGCGTTGGCTGCCATGCTATTGATCTGCCGGTACAGTGGAGAACCGTTCTCGTCGGCCGCACGAAACACGTCACTTGGTGTCGAGAATATTTGTTTCTTATCTTCTTGGACTGCTTCGCCATAGCAATTGTTGGTTCCTTGATACTGTGACGATGCTTCCTTTCTCCTCGCAAAAGAGGCGTCGTGCCGTTGTTGTTGTTGCTGCATGGCAAAGGGTGTTTTCTGGGTATCAGCTACGTGCATGGGCAACAAGGCCTCGAATCGAAACTGTTGTCCAGTTGTTAGCTCGTCGCTTGCGCCTGGTGTAAAGGCGATGCGTTCCCAATGAGCAAAAGACGATGAACTCAGCGATGCGGCAATTGCACTACTGACGGAGCGTTGTGATTCTGCGACGTCAATCAAGGCGGCATGAAGAGAGCCACAAAACATCGTTTTGTTCTTCTTTTCTGTGATTGGTTAGACTTTCGCCAACAGTCGAAAAAGATAATAAAAGCAACAGGTCACATGAGAGTGAGAGGAACACCATGATGGGGGAAATGGGTTACGTGGCGGTTCCTGTGTTAGCTTTTTGTGGTACAAAAAAAAAACAAAAAACATTTTCGGTGAACGTATCCGTCGCGTTCAGCTTCTTTTTTCTCTTTACACCACTCATAAAAAGAAACACCACTGAAACGAATGGGAAAATGGAATCAGACCGAAGAAAAAAGGGCGTTATGATGACATTTCGCTCGATATAACCCTACGTCCTAGGTTATTTCGTGATACCCACCACCGGCAGTTTTGCTTGCACAGCGGGTTTCCTGTCTTTGTCAAGATTAAAATGTGTTTCAGGCGAGAACTTTGTCTGCCGTCGTTGACTACTGCCGTTTTACAACAATTCGTAGCGTGTAGTTCACAGCATAACTTGCTCGCAGAACTCGTGTGGTCCGCTTTCAATTTTACATTTTTTTGTTAATTTTGGAAGGGTGTGGGTAGATTTTTTTGTTTTGTTTTCAGTGGTGGGGTAAAAGGAAAAATCATTCGGCCAAAGAAGTGAAGGCAGATAATAAGTGTGTGTCGTGCGCCTTGGCGGCCTCACTTTCTTCACTCAAGAAGAAAAAGAGAGAGCTCAGGTACGAAACATCTCATACGCTGGACGATCGACCATGTTCTCTAGAGGTAAGCAAATAATAATAAAAAGTTGAATGCGGTACGGCGTGTGAGAAGCTGCTCCCTTCTTTGCCCTACCAATACATCGGATACGGAGCTCGAGCTGCAAACAAATTGTTCCCCAGCCACGCAACCATAAACAAAATAATGCACGCCAATAGCACAGGAATGAGCACAAACAAATAGCCTCTGTCATTAGGGTCGTTCAAAAACGTGACCGCCGCGGCAGACACCGCGGTCGCACACGCTGAGGGGTGCATGAGGTTGAAGTACATCATCGTGCCCATGGTCAACGATACAGCGATGGTGCCGCCGGTTAGGTCGCTGATGGGCTGTTGTTCTATCGCAGGTCGAATCCACTGCGCAGTGGACACGCCAGCAATGGCTCCAGTCAGGTGGCCAAAGAAAAAGTTACGCGGTTGCGCAAACGGCGACTTCGGTAAGCCAAACAAGATAGCAGCAGATGCACCGAAACTCGGCAGGAACGCTGTCATTCCGGCGGGTAGATGTTGCCTGGCCAAATATATGTCACAAATAGCCAACAACATCATCGCAGTAAAACTAAGAATGAAAGTTGGAAATAAATCCCATCCAATGGCAATCGGGTAGGGGTTTTCTTTTCGTTGAGCAAGTGTGAAGCGAAGCCGTTGAAAGTAGTTCAATTGTTTCTGGTGGGGTGTTGCGGGCTGCTGCTGACTCTGATGGGAAGGCAAAGCAAGGACGGGGCTGGCAGGTACCACCGGAACCGGCGCAGGGAGCGCGTTGTTGTTTGTTGTTGAGACTCGCAGCAAGCCACCACCACCAAAGCTCGTCACGCTAGCAGCACCACGTCGTGAGAGTTGGCTGTATGTTCGAGCGGCCAAATCAGCAGCGGGGTCGTGCACGTTGAGCAAACTGTACCGATCCCCTCGTCCAATGGACAGGGGTGTGACGGGGACATACGGCGTGTACGGGCTTCGATCGTACTCGTCATCTTCATCATCGTCGTCAATGTTTTCGTGAAATGGCTCATGATCAAACGAAATTGGCTGTGCAGATTCATCAGTCCGACGATCGACCTCCATTTCTTCCTCGCCGCGTCGTTGTGTTGGATCCACACGACGGACAACTGTGCTGGAGACGCGCGTCGCCTCCGCCTGTGCGAAAAGTTGCTCCTCCTCCGCTGCTGCGTGATTGCCCACGCCGTCGTTTGCGCGCGGTGATGAGACACGGGATGATCGATGGGACCGAACATCAATCTCGGTGTCACTCGAGGCGATGAGATTCGCCGCACTATCCTGTTGCGGTTCCCATTCCTCATCACAATCATCATCATCTGCGACGACGCTAACTTCTGATGTTCTAGGTAATGGTGGTGGTGGTGGTGGTGGGACGACTGTAACGGACGAGGCTTGAGCAGCTGACCCCTCTGTTGTTGATTTACTTGAGGAATGCTGCTTCATTACTTATTGTGATGTTTGACAAAGATAGTTGACAAAGAGTGTGTGAGAACAGAATATAGATACTCCTCCTTTTTTTTTGTTTCTCTTTTGCTCCGAGTCCTTTCTGAGGGTCAGAAGAGAAAAAGCGTCACTTTCCGAATTCAGAAATAATACAAAGTGTTTGCTTTCCGAATCCAGAAATAATACAAAGTGTTTGCTTTCCGAATCCAGAAATAAATAAAAAGCATCAGAAACAAAAAAATAAAAAAGAAAGCATGTCCCTCTCTCCCTTATCTGACTGTTTTGCCTTTCACGGAGTTCCGCGCTGTGTGGCTGCCTTTTGCTGAGCGATCATCATCATATCCCGAGCACCAGCACGTCGACAAGTAGCGGCAAGACAATCTGCTCAATCACATGCACCACCAGTGGAAGTGTGAGAGCTCGGACAACGCGAACTGTTCCTGTGTGCGAAAACGACAATGTAATGGGAGGAGGCGGAGAAGGCGACGTGACTGCTGTTGCATCTGTTGCTGAGGATGGTGGTGGAATAATAAGAGTAAATTTGAGGCGCAGCTCTTTGTGCTCTTCTCGGCTCGGTAGCACTTCCACATGACAAATCTCACGATATTTCCGCGACACTAATACATCTTGCAGGTGTTGTTGTTGTTGTGCTGCCGCTTCGTGCTGCTGCTGCTGCTTCTTCTGCGCAGAAGAAGAACCTGTTGTTTCCGATACAGTGGCAGCTTTTTGATCATCAGCGCTGGTCCCGTCCCCAGATCGCAACAACGGCGCTATCACTTCATCATTGGTCCCTTCATCCCTACCACCAATATGTACCCCAACAGCAGAGAACGACAAAGGATGGTACGCGGACGACTCTTGAACGACCATGTTTGGCACCATCGATGCAAACTGAAACACATCTGTCATGGACAGCATCGCCGATTGCTGTTGGAACAGCGACGCCAACATCGCATCGTCATCCTCATCGACATCAGTTGCTGTTTTGTTTGGTCGATCCCAGATATTTCTAAACCCATTCATGCTGCCTGCCGCAACACTAGCTCCAAAACTCAACTCTTGATACGCATTCGTGTCGAACACTGACAGTGATGTCGAGGCAAGAAGGTCAAACGAACCTCCTGTGACTTTGGTGCGCCTGAGTGCCGATGCACCTTGATCCGCCACGCTCTTCCTTGCGTGACGACCATCGCCAATAGCATCATCATCTCCAGCATCATTGTTCCTGTCTCGCTTCTTGGTCGGCTTCTTTTTGTTCTTCTCTAACTTGCTTCTATCAGCGGGCACGTCCTGTTGGGACTTCTCAGTGTTTTCATGAGTAGCAGCGGGTGACCGGCCCCAAATCGATTCACATGCTTCGCGCAGCTTTCGAACGGGCAATTGAGGAACAACTTGACTATTCAGCGTGCCGATTGAAGTGCCTCGGCTTTGATGATGATGTTGGCTCACGTGCCTCATGAGCAGAAAAAGTTCTCGAGGTAACGTCATCGCGGCGCCGAAGTAAATCAACCTCAAGTCTTCTGGCACGACACTGGCGATGGAGTGCTCCAACTCCGCCCCTCCTCCCACAGCGCAGACGTGAGGACGTAGTTGTTGATGTACATACTGCGCGATGCCTCCAATGTCCTCGACGCACGAACTAGTGTGAAGGGACACAAAACCACTTCGCTGGACAACGCACACAACAGTGGCGTGCTCGCGATGGTTACCTTGACCTTGTGTATTGCTGTTCACGTTCTGCTCGCCACTATTGGTGACAGACGTGCTTGAGGCCGCTGCACGATCAGCAAGTTCATAATGATCACCTCCCATTGCGTTCAGAAGTGGAAACCGAAATTTTACGGATCGTGGAGCGCCAGAGCTATCACGGGTAAGCTCTCCGAACCACGAGCGTCTCACCAACGTGATGAGGTCAATGTCATGCACAGCAGCCTCCGTGGTTGAGATCAACCGAAAGGAACTCGCCACGCTAGTCACGAGAAGGGTGCCGAGAAGTGACGTACACTTCTGCTCCGCATCGCTCGTACTTCTGCTACTTGCTCCATCTTTGCAATGATAAATCTGGACCGCGTCCATGAGATCCAGAAGTCTGCGACGTCGAATCGCAGTAGCCTGTGCTGCAGAACCATCATCAGTGGGCAAAGCCGATAAAGACGAGGATTGTGCGGCGCCTAAATCCTCGCCGCTGCATGCGCAAGGCGAAGGGAGGAGGCAGCCGACGCGGTATGAAGTGGAGGAGCCGTTACGATGTGATGATCTCATGATGCACACATTTGGATAACTGCGTCGTCGTTCTTAGGTTGATATTTTTTCGGGTGAGACAACAAGAATAAGAAAGTGAGCCAAAAGCCTCAAAGTAGGGTCACCAATTTAAAAGCACAGAAGAAAAGCTGTGGAAATTCTCTCTTTTGGGGTTCCAGACGAATGTGTGATGCCTTCACACAGCTATCACGTAGCCAGGAGCAGGTGACACAAGAAGCATGATGAAGTTACGCGAGGCCAGCACCACAAAGGTCTTGCAGGTCTTTTGCAGGTCTTCATCCTCAAACCCCTCAGGGATGGTCAGAGGGAAGTTCGAGATGCCCCACACTTCCAGTGTATGAATAGGTGCCTTACTCAAAAACCCCTCCACCTGCACTCCACTTGGCGTAGGTGAGTCAGATCCGTGACTGCCACGCTCAACTGGCAGCAAACAACCACTTTGAAAGGTTGGACACATGATGCTCGATGTCAGCGTGTCAAGATCATCATTGACAGCAATGGCCGCGCCTTTCCCACCGCCCCCGAACACAATCATCCCGTCCGAGGCTCGCACGTAATATTCATTGACCTTCGGGCTGTGTGACGTGGTGTAGACGGTGGGTCGATCTACCACTCCAAAGGTGCTGCTCAGCGAGGACGAGTTGGTCGTAGCAAACGAAGACACTGCGGCGTGGTGGTGTTGCTGTTGCTGGCTGCTGCTGTTGTTGCCTGTAGCAGTTGCACCGTAATTCCCCTGGCCTCCTGCTTGCCTACCAGCTCCCCCTGTCGCTGCTGAGTCAAGGGAGTCAGTTGACATGCCTTGAAAACCATCGGCGATGTTGGTAAACACAAACATCGTGTCTGCTCCGTGGTACTTCTTGGAGTGAAAATCGATGCCAGTTGGCAAAAAAGCTCCGACGACAGGCGTCCCAGCCTCCGCTGCCGCCGAGCCATCTCCCCACGATGTCGAAGGAGATGTATGCATCGCGCTGCTGCTTTGAAAGTGAGGAGACCCAGGGAGAGAGTTTTGCCCATTTTGTTGCGGGTGCTGTTGAGTCGACGGGCGCGCCACCATCGGCGACATTGGTAAATTCAGTGCTGGTCTGATCAGTATGACCACCTCCTGATTCACAGACGCATGCCTGCTCGCACGTCGATCACTCAAGCACGCCTTAAACGCCGTAAGTGAAAATCCATGCTCCCAGGATGCATACACCAACTCCAGCTTTCGACGCTGAATGTGCGGGGGGAGGAAACGATGCAGCCTAAGATACATCGGCACGGACATGAGGGATTGTGCTGGGAGTTGGGCCTCCAGGCGGTTGACGACAAGATTGGGCGGGAGAGGAACGAGGAGGTCTTGCCACGTGAGCACAGGTTTCTTCGCGGCATGGTTGTCAAGTGGTTCATTGGCATCCTTGCGCGACTTTGTGAAACCAAGGCAGCATAACTTTGCACCCATTAGTGCCACGATGATGTTGGGGAGAAATAGAAGCCTCAAAGAAAAAGCTAAGCGTCACCCAAAAATGGGATCGAAACACAACCCTGATAGCAACCGCTCAGGCGAAAGTGCTTTCTTCTCTTTTATAAAAAAAAATTAAATCGGTGTGAAGACAAACAAAACAAAAAAAAACATGAGAATCTAAATGATCTCCCTTGGTGAAAATACGTCAGTTCAACAGAGAGTGGGAAAAAAAAAGAGGTACTCTTCTTACACGTAAACAGAATACAAAAGACTTAAATGCCTGTCATCTCCTCCCTCGTTGCTGTGTTGTTAGGGTCTCTTATTGGGCATCCGCACCACCAGCCTCGACGGCTTCATCATCATCATCCAGGTTCACCTCCTCAAGGTCAGCAAGAGGGTCAGCATGTTTATCACTGCTACCTCCCATGAAGTTCAACTGCACAATCACGTGGTCCTCAGAAGTGCAGCACATAAACGAGTACTCTTCGTCGCGCTTCACCACCAACGCCGTGGGTTCAGACTCTCCCTCCTTGCCGGCGTCGACAAGTTGAAGCGCCTGACCCCATTGCATATCGCGAGGAAAGTTGTCGATCGTGTCCCAAGGAGCCGTCGACATGATCTCGTTGCCATCAGCAGATTCGAATGCGGTCCAGTAGTAGAGGATCGCGTGGGCGGTACCGTCCTCGATGGCCTTTACACGGAATTCACGCTCCAACTGCGTAAAGCCTTGGTTTGTCTTAGCGAAGTCAATATCGAGAATCTTAATCGGCTCGGACAAACGCTTAAACGGAACGCTGGACATGCGGAATCCATACTTCTTCGTGAAGACACAGCTCGCCGTGTCCTTCAAGGAGTTTACTCGGGACAAGTCAAGTCCGTTCCACTGAGTCACGGAGCAGATGGAGTCGAGGGTGGGGCAGTCAATCAGCACGGCGTACTGAATCCCCATTTGGGGGATGATCACGGTATCAGGGCGCAGGACACGCTCACGGACGTCCTGGATATAATCAAGGGCCGACTCTCCGAGGAGCATCGTGCCAAAGATTTCGGATACTAAAATGTGCGGCCTCTCAGGAAGGTGTTTTGGGGTGAGATCGGTGCTGAGCATGTTCATGACCTTGATCTTGTCTTGAAGTTTGTTCGCCTTTACGTTCTCTTGGGCGAGGCGACACATCTCTGTGCTGCCCTCAACGGCAACCACCCACTTGGCTCCAAGTTGCGCAGCCATCATGGAGAGAAGCCCAGATCCAGCACCGATCTCAAGAACGCCGGTCTCAGGCGTCACATGCTTCTTCAGCAGCTCATAATAAAATCGGTTTCGGGGATGGTCATTCATCATCGCGTAGTGAAAATCGTTCACTGCCTCTACAAGGGCAGAGGGTGCTTTGGCAATGCGCTCAGGGACCAAAAAGTGCTCGTCGAATTGATATTCAAAGCTTTCCTTGCGTTGCTGGGCGGCGGCGGCTTTGCTTGTGGGAGCCACGTAGCCAGGGGGGAGAAACCCGATGTTCTTTTTTGGCGCACCGCCTTGCGAGGAAGAAGCGGACGCAGGTGCTTGTTGCGCAGCAACGGCAGCTCGCTTAGCGGCAACAGCGGCAGCTTTTTTCTCTGCCTCCTGCTGCTGCATTGCAAACTTTTGCATCGATGAAAGTTGCTTAGGTGGCATTACCTACAAATATCACTATGAACAACTTGAACAAAGAACCAGCAAACTCAAAGAAAAGAAACACATTGCAGTGAACAAAACAAAACCGACGGTGTGTCGCTCATCGCCAGCAGCAACTGGCGCCCTCGCAAAACGGCATGACATGACAACGAAAGATAAGCGAGGCACGCATTGGGTCCAGGTAAAAAAGAAACATCAACACACACGCATCGATGAGGAAAACCAACAACACACGAGCACTCGCATGTTCGTTTGCGAAACAACAACAGCGTCGGGGCATCATTATCACTGTTCAGGGGGGAAAGTCGATCTCGAAAAAAAAGGAACAAGACCCTCATCGAAAAGAGAAACTGGCATCACTGGTTCGTACTTCGATTCACACAGAGCGACACAAAACACACAACATCAATTGTTTCCTTAAAAACAGCTTGCACACCCTACTACTATGATTCACATGATATCCTACTTTTTGTTTTTTTCGTCTCTCCGACGGCAGGCCAAGGTCAACAGGATTTCCAGCCGCTCCTCACTCGATTTTAAATGCTGCAATTGAAAGTTCAGCAACTCTACACCCAACGCGATAGGCCCTGTTGTTGCAACAGTGGAAAGCGGGGCTCTCATGTGAGGGCGGGAAGGGTCGGTGATAACGAGCGACGTTGCAACTGACAGCGCAGGCGTTTTATGTGTGTTGCCATGCAAGGGGAACGTAGTACCATTTCGCCGGATACGGGACCGGCCAACCTCGATCAGCGTCATCAGCAGCATCATCGCAAGCTGCACGATCGACGCGGCCGTCGCGACATCGTCCGCCTCCGTCGACAGCCCGCCAATCACAAGCGCGCGTC
>CYKH01000320.1:0-20470 GCA_001460835.1 Bodo saltans | reverse complement strand
TTCGGAGTACCGCGGGTCCCCAGGCGCAATCGCCAGGGTAGCAGGGATCAGCCCAGGTTCCGGCTCCATGTAGACTGTCTCTGTTTGGATAATTGACAACAGTGTGTTGGCCGATTTCACCAGATTGTACTGGAACAGAAAGCTGTGCTCCATAGCAGTGCCGTACAGCCACACGGGTTTGTCAGACTCCACCACCAACCCACGAGCGTTGTAGATGTTAAGGTCCAGTCCGGTGTCGATGTCGTGGTCAGCCACCCAGCCCCACATATTCTCGACGTACACGGAAGCGTTTGGTGCGATGTAAAGGAGAGTGTGAGCACCGTAGCAGGTGCTTTGATTGTGGAGGAATGTGGTCTTGTTGAACAAACATTCGTTGCAGCCCATGTTGGTGCCGATAGCGCCACCGATGCGGAAGTGGACGTCCCACAAGCCGCACGCGCCAGCGACACCACCACAGTCTGCGTGCCACACAATCATCTTCGCGCCAGGGGCGGGGTAGTGTGTGGTAAACATCAAATCTGAAATCTCCACGGCACCGCCAGTGTCAATTTCGTAGCCGTTAACAGTGCCAACTTGGAATACAGGTTGAGGGTTTGTGAGGTCCCCGAAGAAGTCACCAACTGGTGCGAAACGAGTCCAAGCCTCACCAAAAAGCTTCGAGCCTGCTGGAACCAACACGGTGTTAGAGATAAAGTAGATGCCATATGGAATGAATATCGGAGACGTGCCAACATTCGCGTTTAAGAGTGCTTGCAGTTCACTCGTGACATCCGTAAAGTTGGTAAAATTGGCGGTGACAAACGTTTCGTAGTTAGGGCGTGTACGACCGAACCATTTCCCAGTGGAAGGATCGACCAGCCCAGCAGGGCGACGGGCAAACGTCGTGGCGCCGCGAGGAAACATCGTCCCGTCCATCAGTCGAGTGCTGGCGTAGTTGTACGTCACGTTCGGATCGGTCACGACCATTGTCGACGTGTTAATCAGCACCAACGGCATGTGCACGTTGTTGCTCATGTTCACTCGATCCAGCAAAAATTGGGTGCTGGTGGTGTTCATGATCCAAACACCGATGTTGCTGTCAGAGATGTCCACGTCCACGAGGCTGACGGAGGCGACGCCTGCGGCGACTTGGAACCCGATGGACGCGTTGCGGATTCGAATGTCGTGAAACGCCCAAACCCAGTCCCAGTTCAAATTCACGGCAATGTTTACATTCTCAATCGAAACGTTTCGGATCGTAAACTGTTGATTTCCCATGGCCAGTCCGACGTTACCGCCGACGATGCGAACATCTCCAAGATACCCACCAGATCCGTCCCACGTCAAGATGCCGGTGTTGTTCTGAGCTGCCGGGTCGCCAAGCAACAAGTCTGTGTTCACGATATTCGTGGCTTGCGACACTTGCCAGTTGAGCGCCGAGCAGAATCGGCAGCCCGTCAGGTCCACCACAATATTACGCACTTGATGATAGAAATTGTTTTGGTTCACATTCCCAAACCATCCATTGCCGAACCCATCATCATTCCCAGCATCCATGCAATAGTACCCCTCTCCGGTAAACTTTAACGTTGGTCGAGTGGGGTACATGGTTCCTACAAATTGTGTGTAGAAGGTCAACGGGAGCATCGCAGTGATAAGATACGTTCCTGGGGGTATGATGACAATGGAGGGGCGCGTGGTTTGGCAATTGTATTGACTTGCGTTCCACGCAGTGGAGTTCCGGTCGAGAACTGCAGTTGCCTTTCCGTCGGTTAGTGCGGCGATGAAGGCAGCGGTGTCATCTGCGATGCCATTGCCAACTGCACCGTAGTCACGAACGTTGCGCCGAATGACAAAAGTCGACTCTTCGTAAATGTGGTCGTTGCTGGTTGTGGACAATGCGTCGCCAGCAAGCAGCGAGAGGATCACAAAAGATCCCACGATCGCTGACGCAACGCCTGTCATGTTGAACAAGATTTTTCTTTCAATTCGTTGCTCTGAGAAAAAAAAAAGGATGTAATGCAATGGGAGTAACATGTAAAATCGCAGTTAGTGGTTGTGGACAATGCGTCGAAAATAGATGTTGCCTCTGCTGTGCGTCGGAGAAGTGGAAGAGAGGGAAAGTAACACCGGCAACAAACAGCCAGTAATGAGAACCCTCTGAGCAAACTCAGCAACGGGAAGAAAAAACTTGTTGAAAAGCTTTAAACCTCCCCTCTGCAATGTGTGCTCTACTTCTTCTTTCGCTTGACTTGGTCGTTGATTTTTGACGCCCAAAGCGCAGCTCTTTTTTCCGAGTCCACAAAAATATACTCACGGCCAGGCGTGTGCACCGTAAATTTCTCTGCGCTGTCTGATTGTGCGAATATTTCATCGGACCACGCTACCTGCCCTTTGATAGCAAGGGAATCTGGCTCTAGGTAAAACAGTCTCGGGAAGTCTGTCAGGATCAACATTCTCATCTTCGTGGACGACGGGAGAAACGAGTAACGCTCCTTGACAATCAGTGAGCTGTAAATCACCCGCTCATCTTTTAGTAGAAACGCTTCCCACTTTTTTGTGTAGTTGGCGTTCAAGTGGGTGACATTTGACTTCAAAAGAATCGTCTCCCAGTTGACTGTGCGGAAGAAGGGGTGCGCTTTCAACTGCGCGAAGCCATGCTCAGGGTCGCCACCAAGACGGAGTAATGGATCTACGGTTAGCAATTTGTCGACCAGATCTTTTGCATCTGCTGGAAAGTAGGGAGGGAATTCAAAGTTGCGTTCTTTGATCTTCTGCATGACAAGGTACTGAGACTCCCCTTGAAAGGGAGGACGCCCAACAAACATCTGAAAAATGCAGCAACCAAGGGCCCACAAGTCGCTGGCATACCCAGCCTTCCCTGTTGCCAACACCTCCGGGCTCACGTAAAATGCGGTGCCTGTGAATTTGTTCGCCGCTTCATCGTCTACCCGACAGACGGTGCCAAAGTCGCTGATCTTCACGTGGTACTCCGCCGTCAGCAATAAATTCTCTGGTTTGATATCACGATGCACGACTCCGTGCTCACGCATGTGCTCTAGACCTAACACCACCTCCCCCACTAAGTTGGGCGCGACGACAGGCATGTCTTCGAGGCCGAACTGTTTCATGTATTTTAGCAACTCACCACCCTCGGCAAGGTCCATTACGATAAACAGACGATCAGGGTCTTCAAACACGCCGTACGTGTTGATAAGACACGTGTGACGCAGGGTGCTGCAGATATCAATCTCCGCTTGGAGCGAGGAAAACGTTGAGCGAGACACTTGTGCCTTGAACATCACCTTCACTGCGACGGGCTTTGGGAAGTTGGTTGCATTGAGCGGTGAAGTCGGCTCTTCGTTGCATCTTCTAGGGTCTCTCAGCAGTTCTCCAGAATACACTTTTGCAAATCCGCCCTCTCCTAGCACTTTGTTCGAGACAGTAAAGATGTCTTTGGTAAGATGCATGTTCTCAGGAATCCTCAACCCGCCGCCTCCTGCCGGTGTTGACGGTTCTGAGGACGCCATCGATATTTTTCTAAAGTTTTCCCGTGTGGTCTGCTACTTCGTACGTTTGGCAAAAAAAACAATGCAAAAAAGGAAAAGGGTAAATCAGAAAAAAAAAAACAGCAACAAAATAGACCACATTATGTTCAGCTCATCGTCAGATTTCAACGCCACTTTTGCATGCGTGTCGAAGTAACGCCGGCTGCATTATTCAACGAGATGACATTTGACAAACAAGAACAGAGAAAACTATTCTCATTCTGGAGCCTTCAGCTGCTCCTTCCTCTTCAGCCACCACGTCTCCATCTGGTCCTTCTCATGTCGCCGCATTGCGTGCACGGCGTCCTGACCTAATGTTGTCATCTGCGGCACCGCGAACAACTTGTACTCTGCACTCGTGACTGGGCTAAGCTTCTTGCCCTTCTTTTTATAGTCGTTCTTCACGTCCGTCAAATTTTGCTCCAAGTCTGTCTGCATTTTTGGAGTAATGTGCTCCATCCACCGCCGCTTCACCTCTTCGGTGTTTTGCTTAGACAATGCGGTCTTCGCCGCTACTTTGGTTTCGACGGCCTCGGCCTCAAGCTGCATCTGCGTCGCATAACGATCTACGTAGAAGTCCCACTCCTGCTCGGACAGTTTCCTGTCCCATGCAGCCGGCTCCACACGCTCCTTGTGCTTCACCTCGCCGTTCCAGAGCCAAGGATTCCAAGTTCCTTGAACCGATCTGCGATTCAAGTGCACATGAGCCCCGTTGAAGGGAAGGTCAAAATCATTCGCGGTATTCACGAGGCGGTTGCAGCGCACAAAAATACCCATGGACGACAAACTCTTGACGTTGAGCGCGAGCTCAGAACCGTCCTGGTACACTCCTGTGATGGCGTTTTCCGGCCAGAATCGAGGGCGGATATCTACAGCAACGGTTGGGTACTTGCTTTTGAATAATGGAAGGTGCGTGGCTAAGAATTGGCGGACATTTGGGGAGCCTTTGGAAGGCGAGTACGAAATGATCAGCTTCTTGAGCGCGAGAGTGCCATTTCGACTCATTTTTTTCGCGACCCTTAATTTCTTCCTTTTCTTTCGCAACGAGAGCATCATCAGGATAATGTGAAAGGCCACGACAGCACAGCATGATCCTGGGAGAAACACCTAATGTTTGTGTGTGCGTCGAATGACAACCCAAAGTACCCAAAAGCAAAACAGTGTCAAAACAAAAGAAAGGGGGAAAAAACTACTCTGACCAGATCACGTCCAGATCCACCCAAGAAAATTCTTTTGATACCTTTTTTCTCTTTGCATTCTTTGATGCGAAGAATCAGATAACCACTACTCTCACAACCCAAAGTACAACAGCAGTACGCCACCAGACACTTGATTACAGCTCATCAGCAGTCATGGTGAACATCGGGGGATTGATGTGGAAATAGGGGCGCACAAACTTGCCATCCGCGGCCCACACATCAGAGCCACGGGCACGGGCGTAGTCACGAGCGTGCTCGCGCTTCCAGCTGTCGGGCATACCTCCTGGGCCGCCGACCAACGGCATGTAGATGAACATCATACCAACAGTTTGGCTACCAAGGTACGCGAACATGAAAAGGAAGATCCAGTTGCTGATGCTGCGCAGCTTCGTGTAGCGGCCGACATCACGGAGACCGAGTTGGTACATGGCCTTCCAGTGCCACTCGTTCTGCTCCTTGCGGGACATGCCGAGCATGGTGAACGGGGTCTCGTCCCACGCGGCCTTGAAGCGGTCAGCGGAGGTCATGTCCTTGCCAAGGAGGGGGCGGTTAGAGCGGTACATCAAGGCGCGGTGGGAGGTGGTGAAGCTCACAGCGGGAACAGTGCGGCGAAGCATTTTTGGCTGAAACTCTAATGATTTGTTTGGATGAAAACGATCAATATCGGTTAAACTGAATTTACGCAGTAAATCAAAACCTAGTAAGAGACCAAAAAACATCAGATAACAAAGTAAGAACGAAGCAGCTCAGAGACCACCCCTCCAGCCGCAGCTTCACAAAATCACGGACACCTGAAAGAGCTCCGTGGCAACACTTTCGCTCAATTGGCCAACAACAACAACAACAACAACAACAACAACAATAATGATCTCGCCGCCAGCTAAAGCGCTGACCATTGTCGCAGACACAACGCATTCATGCGTATCTTCTAGAGTAACCTCCTGTACCACGGCTGTTCGGCAGGTTCTTCCCATTTCTTATTCCTCGTGAAGCACTGCATCAACTCTTTCCTCGGCTCGTTGCACATCGCGGTGCGGCCACCAAGCTTCATTTCATTAGGACACTGCAAACTGCATTTGATGAGCTTTTCATTCAACGTGAAGCAAGGGTGTTTCTTATGTAGCCCCTCAAGTCGTGCAGGGGACACAATTTCTTGATTGTACTCGCGGCAACCACCACCGTCGTTCCAGCCGGTCATGACCTCCATCTCATTGCCGGGTTTGTGTTTGTAGATCATGTTCTTGATGACGTGGCCTCCAGTAAGGCGGTTGGCAATAACGGGCTCATCCGGATCGGCGCTCATATTTCTTATATTATTTCGTCTCACCCAATCGCAACAACATTGTCAAACAATTTCGGCCACAAGACGTCATGTATTCTTGAGTCAATTGTTAGGGGAAAAGGTGTGCATCGTACGCAAACAAGTTCGATAAACCTTGACTTCAAAAGAAAGACATAGGGGGACAAAAGGAAAGTAAGCGAGCAAAAGCAAGCAAACAATGCAGAGGGTCACAGACTGCGCACATCTCGATTTTGCGCGAAGACATCAAGTCAGAAAAAAAGCACCAGCCTTTTTTTTGTCTATTGCTAAAAACGTAACGTAAGGGCTCTTGCGTCCCAAACACAAAGCCGAGAATGACACTAGAGAAGATCATCCATAGCTACACTTGATAGCCGGTCGATGTTTGGCGCGACATCTCTCGCACTCCCTCCGTTTTCCTGTCCCTATGCTCAAGCAATGCAGACCGTTTTCCTGTCCCTATGCTCAAGCAATGCAGAGGAGTGATGTTGTGGTTGAAGCTGCTGTTGTGGCTGAGTGTGTTGTTGCAGTGCAGATTGGCTTCGCGGCGGCGACTGAATCGTCGGAGCAGCGCCCGCAGCAGCAGCCTTTTGTAGTTCAATTGCCACCCTCCACCCTTCATCAATTTGTTTCAGCTCTACTTCGGCTTGAGCGCAACTCGGTCGCAGCCGCCAATCTGGCTGTGTCATACGCCGCGCTAAGTTGGCCACTAACGGAAACGTAGCCTCAATGGTTGCCCACATTCTCGCCAAATCGTCTTGGTTCTCTGGAAAACTGTTGGTAAAAATGCACACTACCGTCAGCGCAAAGCTATACACATCGTCAGCGGTTTTTGGCAATACTGGCGGGCCGTGAGGGCTCAGCTGTGGATCCATAAACAGCATGGTACCGAACGGCTGCACCGGTATGCTGGTGACTTTCGCACAGCCCAAATCACCAACCAATGCTCGCACAATGTTACGATTTTCGTCAAACTCAAGAAGAACATTGTCTGGCTTCATGTCGTTGTGCACGAATCCCGCTTGATGCAGATGCGCAAGGCCTCTCGCAACGTCCATCGCTACGAGCATACGAACGCTACCAGGGAGGCGGGGGAGGCGGTCTTTGTTCAACGGCTTCAGTCTTGGCATCACAAGCGCGGGTCGCTCGTGACAGAACCCAATCAATGGCAGCAAATTGCGATGTCGAAGTCGTTCGTTGCAGAGGACTGCTAACTCAATCTCAAAAAGAGCTCGCTCGTTTTGGTTACGCACCGTTAGGATCTTCACGGCCACAGGAAATCCACAGAATTCTCCTTCATACACAGTGCTAAAGCCACCCTTACCCAACGGGGGACGCTGAAAGTGAAACGAGATGGTAAGAATCTGGTCTGCAGACAGTGAAATCGGTTGTTGAAACGTTTGCGGCTGATAATACTGCTGTTGTTGCTGATGCGTAGGAGACATGATCGTCACTGGTCCCCCTTGGGCAGATGCAATCACTGCTGCACTGTTGTTTGGGACAGGACCACCACCGTAGACGTATTGCGGCGTCGTCGTTTGTTGCTGCTGCTGTTGCTGCACTTGCAGGTGCTGGCTTGCGGGAGCCCTGTGTACTGAGGCGCACCACTGCTCGGTGGAGGTGGTGGGGGAACGTTGGCTTTGCCTGTTTGGTTATTGTTGTTCAAATTCGTCGCCTGCTCTGGGGATCTCGGAGAAGAAGCGCTGGTCCCTTGCTGTTGTTGCTGGCCCTTCTGCTGTTTACTATTCTCTGCTCCCATTTTGCTTCGTGTCACGAATGGGAAAATACAACAACCTAATTGGTAATCCACTCAAATTCAAAAAGCACAACACAGGAAATAACCGGCAGAAGAGCTGTACCTTCACAGTATATAAAACGCTTCGAAAAACTAGCGCAAACCGAAGGAAAAATAGTCACGACAAAGCAAAACGCAACGCTTCGCGCTGACGAGGCGCATCACCGCAACCTCTGATCACACCCGCGAGAAGCGAATCAAACATATAAGCAACGGCATCACACACACACACAAAAAAGCGCCGAATGGTGGAGTAGTGTAGTGCGCTGGAAGAACTGCAGTACGGTGGACGGTGGATATTTACAAACATATAAAACAAGTGTACACGGCAACATTCCTTCAAAACAGCGCTCTAAATAAGCATAACAAGAAACAAAACAATTGTTGCTTTCAAACTAGTTTTGAAAGCAAAATAAAAAAAGAAAGAAAGAAAGGAAGAAAGAGCGCGAAAGTTCAGTAACGCCGAAATCCTCAGCACCGTCGTCGCGATGATAACGGCATCAAGACTCCCGTCCTAACTTGCCTGTCCGAGCAATCGTTTTCGGGAAGCCGGTCGATGGTTTCCGTTCGACAGCAACAAAATCCAAAAGAGGATTCACGCCGTTGCTCGACGAGGAGGAAATCCCCGACCCCGCACGCTGCCGTCTTCGGCCGTTGCTTCCCTTCCGCTCAAAAGCTCCGGAAACATGTTCGCTACGCACAGCAGTAGGATAGCCATGAACGCCTAGAAGAATATTGTTGTTGTCTAACAGTGGCAACGGTCCCTCATCATCATGACCATTTTGCAGACTTCGAAAGTCGAAGTCTGTGGTTCGTGGCTCATTGCGTGTGGATGGTGAGGGGAACTCAGAAGCAAGGCGGCCATGATTCCAAATTACTACTCTTTCGTAGTCGCCGACACCGTTTCCCGGAAAATCACCCTTAACATTAGCAGGTGGGTCATCTCCTTGATTTGGTCGAAGGAGTACTTCACCGTCATTAAACAATGTTGTTGTGTGAACAGTGAATGGCGATGTTAGCTCTGCAAAGTTTCCGAGTGTCATCTCTTGTGAGTTTCCACACGATACGAACTCTTCTTCCGACATCATCATCATCGACATGTCTGCCAACGATCCCTCTTCCTCTCCTTTATTCAAGCGGCGCACAACAAACCGATGACTCACGATGTTGTCTTCAGTGTCCCATTGAGCTTCTCGTCGTGAGATCCATAGCACCCAGCACGATCTCCAGAACTGTGCGACACCGTTCACCGCTTGCAGGACACTTGACACGTGCTCAAACGCGTCCAAGTATTTTAAAATAAACACAATGGCAAACAACGCGGACGATAAGGGAAAAATGATAGTGTTCATTGGGTATCTCAGCGGACGATAAAACAGGTAAAACAACATCGTCATCAGGTGCGCTGCAGCGAGAAATAGCACAATCGCATTGCACAACGCTGGTCGACCAGACAGCGATGTCGCAGCGGCAAGGGTACACAGCAGGCAGCGTTGAAATATCGTCACCCATCCAAACCTAAATCTCATCCAACCCATTAGTGGCGTAAACCGTGCACGAAGGGATAGCGGCGCCCACCGCCCTTTAGGGTAAAAGTAATGCTCATACGGTGCGCAGCATCGTTGCTCACAGGCTGTCGTTGTTGTTCCAGAAGAAGCGCCGGCTGGTGAAAGCGTCGTCAACAGTGGAACTCTAAGATAAGCTTCCCAGCTCGCTCGAGGAAGGACGTAGCCAATGGTGGCAGCAGAAAGACCAACCACCATCAACAAAGCACATGATAGCGCAACAGAGGCGGAAGCGATAGATTCCGCTGCTGATTCGCGACTGGCCAACACAGCGACGGAACCAAGGATACTCCCAGGAAGGAGGTAGTCCATCGCTGTAACGCTCAAGCCAGGAAACTTTGAAATCACTGCGGCATCCTGCAAGATAGGCACTCCACGAAACTTCGCGAGTGTCACGGTAACGATATAATGGAAAAGAACAATTGCTAATGCGAGGCCAATGTTGCCCCAGGCAACCCACAAGACGCCAAGAGAGGCAAATGGCGACACCAACGTCTGCACTGCGGTCTGAGCGCTGTCGACAGTGTCCCTGCATGATAACATCGACAGGAATAGCATCGGCACCGCCCCGCTGACATCTCCGCCACTGGTAACAAAAGAAGAACTTGTCACCACAACCGCTGTGGTTTGCGATGTGGTGTCTGCCTGTGAACGAGAGATTTCTAGTGACAGAAAGAGATACTGAACTTGCGTCGCGCACACAAACGGCAATTGAACATTTGGCACAGCAAGTGCGAAAGGATTGGTGGGGTTGAGAATCGTCATCCAAGTCATGCCAGTGACCGTGCGTGAGCGTTGGGCGGTTGTCGACGATGATGCGGAGCTTCCACTATTGCTCGCTTGGAGCGTCGCATTCGCCTTCACCGCAAAAAGAAAAGTCATGCACAGCCGTGTCGTGTTAGAAGAATCATCATTGCTCCCATCGTCCTCCGTGAGGCTGCGCTTAGCGGGGTACTTGCATTCTCTGACAGGAATAATTCCTATTTGATGCGCGACTGTCGATGGGACAAGAACATTCTGAAGAACCCAGGTTGTGATTTGCCAAGAATGAGGTTCGCTGTGAAGTAGTGCTAGTGGAGTTCTCGATGCGTCGAGGCCACGAAGTACTTCGTCAGGTAGCACGACAAGCCCACTCTCTGAAGACACAAGAATGGCACCATTGGAGCTGAGGTCGGTGGATACCGCTGCTCTCACCTCGTCGGTAAGCCTCGGTGTCCCCAAAGAATACAGTTGAACGCGGAGATCATTTCGGCAACTGCTGTGCGTCAGGGTTGACGATGGAACACTGACTGTCGTCTTATCAGTTCGAGTGTTGCCAGTGGAGGAGATGGACGCGCTCAATCTCGATGGCTTTGTTGCAGCTAGAGAGTGCGAAGCAGAAAGTCTGAAGGAATAAGACGGTGACACGAATCCGGTAGGAAGAGTGTGTGAGGTTGATACAGAGCGAAGAAATGTTGGAGAGTCTCTCGACAAAGTTCGTGTTCGCAACGAAAACGACAGCGAAAACATTCTTGTATGTGAGCTTGATCTTGAGAGTGTCGGGCCAGTCAACGTAAATGCCTGTGAAGCGGACACACTTAGTGTTCTTGCGGAGCTTGGCGTCAGGGTTGTCCAATGTCGACAAATGCATCCACCAACCTCATTGGTACCATTTGCATTAATGTCATTCCAACCGTTGGTCGTTCTTGTGAACGCTAACTGTGTCTCAATAATACCTCCATAGTTATTGGGCTCATTCGTGGGAAAATTTGTGTACAAAATGCTCTTGCCGCCTGCAGCTGCATCCGTTCCATTGTAGAAAAGAAGGCCACGAGAGTTATGCGCCATCCCTAGTGCCGGTCTCTCCGTCCAGTACCACAAAGATCCTTCACCACCCATCGTATTCCTCCGATTGCCTCCGAGCACATAGTACGTCAAAGTTCCGGAGCTTTTCGGGAGTTGTGACGCTAACAATGAGACCACTTGGTTTTCTGCCGCGGAAAGAATCCATGCAACAAATCCGCCAGTGCCAAGGGCTTTGTCGTTCGAAATGTTTGCGCATGCAGTGCGACAACTTGTTTGAATGTCTTCAGTTGGTGACTGTTTCCGAGCCGGCAACGGCGCAAAGAAGAATGGAAAGTATTGATCTTTCCCAGCTCCAGCATTTGTTGTTGAGGCACTCATCATCACTGTGAGGATCACTGCGAGTGCCAAGGCGTCACCACAGCACAAGAAGAACCACAACATGGTAGAGCACACAACCTTCTTTCAAGAGGTGGAGGGGCTCTCGTATCTCTCTACGACATCAGACTATTTGACAGGTCAAACAACAGAGTCATCATTTAAAGATGTATCATATTTCTGAAAGTGTCGCTACAAAAAGATGCACGCGATGAAAACATCATACTGAATTGCAACTCACGCATTCTATTTTCGTAAAACCAAGGTAGAGAAAAATTGCATTAGCCGCGTAACGCATCCCGACAAGGCGCGGCCAACTCAAACAACTCTGGTTGTTTTTGAGTTAGTCGCCACCCTTCTAACTGCGCAACGCATCAAGCTCCCCTCGCTCAAGTGCCTCTTGCTGATCGATTGCAGCATTAAGTGCTTCTTCTTCCAAATATTTATCTGTCAACATCGCCAAGTGCTCATCCGTAGCATCTTTCAGTACAAGTTTCTCAACGCAACACCACTCCAAAATATCCAGCGCTTCCTTAAGGTCAGCTCCTCGGATTTCAACATTTATGGACGGCAAAGTCTCGAGCCACCACCTTCGGGTTCGCATGGTGCGCATCGTTTCGACGTTCTCACGTTCTAGTTCACGACGCACTGCGGGTGAGACTGCGGTGAGTGTCAGGGCTGCACCTGGAGAACGGCGGGGCAAGAACGATGCGATTGAAGTCCACAAACGTACATCATGCATTTTCTTTCAAGAATGATGACCTAAAGGTGTTTTGTGTGAATGATGCAAGACCTCTGAATTCATGAAAAATACAGGAGGAAAAGAAAACATGAGTGTTTCCAGTAACATTTTACAGCACCAAAACCAACACGTTGCGTAAATCACGTTTTGTTTGCCAAAGGAGTAATTTGCATCGGCTTGATCAAAGAACGACTTTGAAATGCTCTCAAGTCGGGAACGGAAATCTTGTCTGCCAACGCGTACCATAGATACCAATTCCCGAAATCGCCCTCGCAAGTCTTCGTGTCTCCTTCGCCGCATTCATCGAATACGTCGTCAGCCCACTCGCACGTCTCTCTGTATTCATTCCCTTCGCCGCCTCTCGCGCCATCAACATGCCAGTACGCGGGTTCTTCGACATGTTCAGGTATCTGTGATAGTCCTTTGGCTGCTGCTTATGGTACGTCCACGTCGGCTCAAGCCAAATTTCTTGCTGATTGTGCACGCTAGGATGGGCGCTGCAACGGATGGTGAGGGTATCACGCAGCCATTGGAATTGACAACATTCACACTTCAGCTTCATCTCATGACGTTGCATAAAACCTGGTCGCTTGTTGCTGTTGTTACCGCTACCGTGCTTCGGAATGTTGTTCACCTGCTTTGGGTCAAAGTTGTTGATTGGCAGGAGAACGTCAAAGTTTTTTGGGCCGGACTTCAGACCGAGTGGATAGAAATTATGCAACACAGCTGTGGGAGCGCAAAATCGGCGAATCATACACTGCCTCATCATGTTTGTTTTCCTGCAGAATTTACCTCTCTGCTAAAAACAAAACAAAACAAGAAATGGCAGAATCCACAAGAAAGGCCTACGAAATGACGCAAAACAGGCCTTGAAAAACCAATGTAGCGATTCCATTCTACCGTTTCAAATCCAAAGTACATTGACACAACAAACTCTCTCTCGCTTCTCTCTATAGAACAATCGTTGCGCGCACCCAGTCGCCACCCTCCCACTCACCGTTGTAATCCCGTTGTCTAGCTTTGATCACAACCCTCACCTCACCGCCATTGCCCCACTGCCCACTTAAAGCATCTTCTTCAGGATGCAACGACGACAATCCTCGTGTTGCTGGGGGAAGCAACTTCACGACACTCTCGTTGGCTCCACTCCGACGGAAGCGGTACGTTGTCGCAGCGCTACTGCTCCCTTGTGGTAGTTGTTGATGCTGATCGAGTGGTGACGCTGGAGACGTCACGGAATCGTTGGTGTCTACGTTTCTTTCCTCGTGCGCTTGCGGAGTTGAGTTGACAGCGCTCAGCGTGGAATGATTCGACACGCTAACTGCGATCCCCCCATCATCATCGTCGTCATCGTCGCCATGACTCTCCCCAGGAGCAGAAGACAGCGTCTTCATTGGAGCAGCAGACATTTTGCGCCGAATTGTGACAGATATCTCAGTAGGGAAGTCACAATCGACAAACCTTACGTCATGTCCACGGGGCATTGCGAAGCAACCATGAACGCTGTGAGGTGCAGTGACAACATCCGCCGCTGCTGCAGTCGAATGAGGTGTGCCACCTTGTCGTTGCTGCATTTGTCGCTGTTGTTTGGCGCTCGCTGCTGCCGCTGCGGGATGCTCATTATGAGATTTCCAGCAGCGAGAAACAACCACGCGAAGGCAGTTTCGATTTTGCGGCTGCAACTGCCAAAACACTTTCAACGAACTCATCGTGGCAAACAAGACATACGGCCCTACAGATGTTGGGAGTGGGGATGATTCGTTGTTGTTGTTTGTGTTGCACAGCGTGTCGTATTCATGTTCGAGAGCCTCTATCGGGTAGCCTCTTTCGCTGTCATCTGCCGTGTTGCCCAGTGCACGATGTCCTCCTCTTCCTTCTCGTGCAGCGTGCACTGAAAAAGGCACCACCAACGCCACATACTCCCTCCCGTTGGATAGTCCAACAATGCGCTTGGTGAGAAGCTGGACTTTGGAATCGTCGATCGCCTCGTGTTGCAGTTGTTGTGGCTTCGTCGGCGTCACGGTGTCCATAAAAGCAATAGGAGCGTGATGAAGCTGAAACGTCCTGCAATGCTGTTGACGGGGAAGGAATCCTGCGAAATGACTGTTTGTTGGTGGAGATGCTGCGCGGGCGGGCGCTACTTCCCCTCTCCCAGTTACGTCCCACACCACTATCGTGTAGACTTCTTTTTGGAAGACTTCCTTGTTGTCAACGATGACGCTTTCATCTGATGTTGTTGTTGAATGTTTCTTCTTCTGCATTGCTGATGCTGCAGTGGATTCGAGTTTAGCAGAGTGAAGCAACCGATTCCACTGCACCACAGCATCGGTTGGCCCTACGGACACAACTGTAAGCGGTGCAATCAACGGTAGTGTTTTGACCTGCACGGTAAGTGGGGAGTCCAACCCCATCAGCGTCAGCACGGCGGTGGTAGCACTGCTGCTGATGTGGCGGTTGTTGTTGATGACATCTAGTGTCTTGCGAGCAGCTGAGGCCCAGAGTGACTTCTGAGGCGTTGCGGAGGCGGAGGTTTCGTGTGAAGACTCCAAAGACGACGTCTTCAAGAGTGCAGTTGGAAACTTGGCGAAGGCTTTTGCCATTCGCATCGCTATGACTGACGCCATGAGTCTCTTCGGGCCAACAGCAGCAGCTACAAGAGCACTTTCGCTGTTGGCGTGTTGTGTGCTAGCAGCTGCTCCTCCCATTTCGCATGTCGCTTGTTGCTGCTCGTAGTCCGACAACGGCTTACCGGTTTTGGTTGGCAGCGTTGGTGCGATGACGATCGGCAGTGTTGTGGTGACGACAACCCCGCGTAGGCGGTACAACCGATCTGGTAACAAATCGTAACAGACCTTAACACCGGTCGTGGTGAGCGCTTGTCGTTGTTGTTGTAGTGGTTGTTGTTGTTGTTGGGTTTGGGAGCGGTTCTGCCTCATAGCCTGTTGTTTTCGGGGCGACAAAGCGTCGCTTCCTTCATTCAGGTTCACATCATAATCGTCCACACTGACAGAAGCAACATCTAAATGCCGAGTGGACAACACAAGCGGTGGCGCTCGAATCTCAGCGACGGCACTACTACTGCTGCTCACGGACAGCGGTGAAGACATTGCTGTTGTTGTGGTGTTGCTGTTGGTTTGAGCTAGCTCATCAACAAGCACAACGACGCGCCGTGATCGAGGCATTGCGTCTCCACTCAACCCCCATAGCCCGTCAGCATTTTCATGTTGGGACTGTTCAGGAAAGCAGTTCCACACGAACGCACAACGGCGTTGCGACACGTGCATGATTCTCATCGCCAGTGGATAGGAGTACAGGAACGACACGTCAGACCAAGGTCCTGTCGATGCGTGCGCGTAGTGTGGTCGAACCTTAACGCGATAGACCCCGTGAGCGACTGTTGGGACTCGTACGCTGGTGGCAGGGGCGTCTTCCTCAGAGCTGTTGTGCGGTGCTGGCGAATGATGATCAGCGGCTACAGAGGTCGGGGCGGCAACATCGGTAAACCTCCACAGTGTTGGGTGGTGGCGAAGGGCCCAGTGCATCTTCTCTACATGCGAGTCCTTAGGAGCCGCATTGGTCGCGTACTTCGCGTTGTTGTTGGGGCTGCTGTTGTTAGTTGCGGAGTCTGAAAGTTTCACGGTCGCAAACGACGTGTCTTTTTCACGAATACCGGCGGTAGAGAGGGCAATATTGGTGTCACCGGCCCCATCGCTGCTGGGTAAAACCTTCGTCGTCGTCGCATCGCTGGAGCCGTCATTCCTGTTGTTCTGCAGCTGATCATGCTCACCAGCTGCCCGTCCCAACGCCTCCCATGTGCACCTCAAGACCGACACTTCGTAGGATTCTGGCGTCACAGGGTTAAGCAGTACACGAGGATCTACGTTTGCATGCTTCTTCTGCCACTGCACCACAAAGCCACTCGCTGTAATGGAGCTCAACTGCATCTCGAGTCGGGATGTCACAGAGAATGTACACGGTAAGGACCATGGTGTCCAGCGATTCAACTCTTTGTCAAACACGGAGAGTGTTGCGGTGTGCAGCACCGCCGGGCTGAGCTCCGAGAGGCGCACAATATTGCATCTCCCGTCGCACCGAAACAGATAATCCCTAAAATTCTCGTTGTCAGACAACTGAGAAGATGAAGAAGAGTGGCGAGTGCTGCTGGCCGCATCCGCCATTGCTTGTCGTTGTTCGATCGCCAAGTGCGGTAAAGGCACCCAGGACACGCGAAGTCGATACTCGAGCGGCAACATCGCAACATTTTTGCGACTGTTGAAAATTACGCCGTCATCGGCATCGTCATTTAATGATGGTTTGGTCGACGACGAAGGGCGCCGCCATCGCAGAACGACCTCCGTGGTCGTGACGCAGTCTACCTCCACACGTAATCTTTGTTTCATCCACTCGCGTAACGTTGGTGACGACGCAACTGTCGTTGTCGCTGATGTTCCGCTCGCGCTGTTGCTGCCAGCGGCAAGGGATAACAGCTGATTTGCCTCCACCTCGCTCATCAGTGGATCTACGACTGGGCCGCCACTCTCACCTGTCTTCGATGCGATGACGTTCCGTGCGTAGAGGAAAAAGTCCTTATCTAAAATGGGTGCATACGTGGCTGACTTAAACAAAGACTGGTGTTGATCGGCGGCGAGGGTGTGCTGCAAGCGACTCCCCCAGTCTAACTTCTTCAGTGCCGCCACCATGTGCACTTCGGGAGTCGGCAGAGTCTCCACCACCATTGCCTTCCCGCCTAGCCACACACCTGCCTCATCTATCGCGTTCCACATGACCGAGTAGGACGTGTTCGACTTTAAATGGTCCCAGCGTAGCATACGCACGTCGTGTAGCGGAACGCGGTACACTTCGACAGGCCTCTCCGCTCGGGAGAAGGGATCGTTCGCGTCAAGGACTTGAATATCTTGCTTAGTTCGTAGCCAAGGGCAGTAGTGGACAAGGCCTTCGGAGGTTGCTGCTGCCGCATCTCCTGCTGGTGATGAGGTCGTAGGCCCATGGGACAATAGTATCGGAGCACTGGTGGGGGATATGAGGGTCGTCGAAACCTCTAACGCAACACTGCATTCCTCCATTTTCTGAAGCCCCTGGCACCAGCTTCGTTGAAATGTCTTCCCTTCGTCTTCACTGCCTTCAAGAATGCAAACGTACATCCATTGAACCGGAATCTCTTGGACTCGTCCTACGCCTCCCTCTCCTCTGGTGGTTGGAGACTTGACGCGGCGCAGCGCTCGCGTCGTTGCAGTCGTGTGGGCGAATGTAATTGTCATACTCGTCGGCATGCGTTGCTCAACGATGGTGTCGATGCCAGATAGCGTCGATACCGTGCACAACTCTGTCACTGCAACTCCACTGGAGGTTCTGTTGGCTGGGGTGACGGCACCACTCAGCGCGGTATTGCTGTCTTCACGGTGCATGTCAGATAGAGCAGCTTGAGGGCGGTCAATGAGGGGCGCGTCGGACCACGAACTGTACACACAACGAGCAGAAAGCGCATCCAGCAGCTCCCCTTCACTAGGCTGCGTCGATGCAGCGGAAGTAGAACGATTCTGATCAAAACTCTCAAAGACGTCTTGTAAAGCAGAGAGAAGAGCTGAGAATGACATCAATCCGCATCGACAACGAAGCACCATCGCTGTTCCCTCCGGCAGTGGATCTAAGATCGCGTGCAACACTTCTGGAGGAGGCGGAGGTTGCATAAGACCTTCCACAATCTGTCTGTGTTGTAATGATACTGCAGTAGTAGTAGTATTCAAGCTCGATGAATGTGAAGGACCACCACCACTTGTTGCTGTGAGAAGCGTCGACATCATTTTAGCCCACCATCCAAATGCATCATCTCCTCCTTCGCTCTTTTGAGTGGGGCTGTGCAACACCAACACATTGGCCACCACAGCGCCCCGTGCAACTGCTTGCACTTGGTAAAAACATGTCAAGAGGTGTGCAGGAAGAAGATCACCACCGTTGTGTTGGGGTGGTGCAGTAGTAGTGCTCACGGCGTAGTAGTTTGATATTGGTAACGATGCCCTGGAGCAGTGAGTGGGGTCCCAGTCTTCGTAAATCGGCGTGACGCTTGTTTCCTCATCTCCTCCTGTTGTTGTTGTTGCGATTTGATGTGGGAAGACGACTCCTCCGCTGCTGTAACCGCCAAGTAGTTCAATAGCGCGAGTAGAAAGCGGTGCCGTTGTTGACATCTTTAACGCAGCGAGCACAAACGTGGAACCGATTTGCGAATGCCGCAGGTCGACTAGGGGGGCGGGGCGGGTCCGAAATCGAAACGATTTCCTGCACGTCTCACCGCCCTCCTTGTATCGGTAGGAAAACGTAAGGTTGTACACGGTGGAGGGGGCCAATGAATTCAACCTCATCACGCTGGACGTCGTAGTCGACGAAGGTAATGCACCGTCGCTCCCGCTTCTGCTTTGCTTGCGCACTTCTACTTGCACGTGCCTGCACTCATGCAGCGGCACGCGCCTTGCCTCCTGCACTTCCTTCAACGGTGCCCTCCAGCAACAGACGTAGCAATCTGTTACCCCACGACTCAGCAAATCTCCGCTCACTGTTGTGACGGCACGGGAATTATTTTGCTCATCCCCGCCCTCCCCCTCCTCGTCTGCCCATGAGACACAGCATGAGTTGCTGCCAATCTCTAAGACGCGTACACAAATATCAGGGAGGCAGACGAGACGCTTGAGCTCAGACCACTCTCCGTACAAACCGCTGACATTGTCATTGTTGTTGGCATCACCACTTTTGTTGTGGTCTCTTGCCTTTGGAAGGTGCGACCCTACGACATCATGATGACTACGACGCACATGATCAGGAAACTCGCCGTTCTTCCCAGGGCGATACGTGCGCACACGAGCGAGTATGATCATTCCCCCTGCTGTGTCATGTAAATTACGAAGAGGAATGCGACGAGCGCCACCAAGAGGCGACACGCCTGGAACAACCGTCGTCCCGAACCTTTCCACTTGAGGATTCCGATCAAATGTGGAGGAGCGAAATAATTCAACTTCGTAGAGAGATACGATATCAGGCATGGTGGCTACTCCGCCAAGAGCACTTGTAGAGGAAGACGAGGGTAAGGTTGAGGGTGGACGCTGAGAAACAAACTCTGGAGGAACCGCCCAGCCGCCAAGCGACCACGTCACATTCACTGCATGTGGTTCCACAACGCCTTGCATGATGCTTGGCTTCGGGAGTAGCGCAATGTGCAGACGAGCAGACGCTCCAATCCAAGGGGCAGGTGGTGGTGGAGCGGCATCAAGTTGCTGTTGTCCGTGTTGCTGCCCTTCTTCACGCTGCCAACGCAGGGCATCGACATTCGTTGTCACCCCACGGACTTTAAGATCATACACACCGTGAGGGAACATGTCAGTCAGCAACACGTCCACTCCAACAGCTCTATCTCCTTCATCTTCGTCCGCGTCCTTGCACCCGTAGGGAGGCGGTGGTCGTGTGTACTCCACCATCACGCTGCGGTTGGGAACAGCGGGTTTGTTCGTTCGAGGGTCTAATGTCAAGCACGCCAACACAATCTCGTAGCGCGCTGGGCGTAAGCCGTTACCTTTTGAGCCAGGCAGATGCCACAGCGGTGGCGAGGAGATGCGGATCACTGCCCACGTCTCAAAGAGATCTACCAGACGGACAGTTGGCGCAGCGAAGGCCTCAATTAGCATGTTCAACTGAAATGTATTGAATCGTATGGCGTTGTTCTACCTACTCGAAAGAAATATGGGGCACGGTATTTCCTCAGCAAGTACGCGCATGTGTTGCTGTCTTCACGGTTTATGACAGTTCAAGGCGAGAAAAACAATGCTGGAAAGGTCTACCTCTACTCGTCATAAAAACTCAACTGAAAAACAAAACTACAAACACTCCTCCTCCTCAACGTATGGCACGCTCTAACACCCACTCGTCATCGTCTAACTTCAACACCGCCACAAATGGCTTGCTCATTTCTTCAATCGTACTTTGAATCGAGACGACGCACTGCTGCAGCACCAACCTCTCCTCTGTTTTGTTGTAATACGCCATGCCCCCTGCACAGCTGCACAGAACCCAATCTGTGGACTCTCGCACGGCCGTCTCTACGCATGCAAACGTTTTCTTGAAATCGACGGTGAGTTTGAAAAACAATGCTGGAAAGGTCTACCTCTACTCGTCATAT
>CYKH01000319.1:2974-14264 GCA_001460835.1 Bodo saltans | reverse complement strand
AAAAAAACGCAATGATCTGAAGTGGCCTGATCAATGAAAGCGAAAAGAGAATGAGAACAAAAACACGCAATCTTGGACATCACCGCTTCTTAGGGCCAGGAATCAGCTCAGAGCGGTTGAAGTAGTTCTTCGGAGTACACTCCATCACATCGTCAAGGTAATCGGCAAGTGAGGTCACGTGAATCATAAAAGGGGGCGCGTCTTGTTTCGTCAGTCTCAGCGAAATGTACAAAACAAGCGAGGGACGCTCACGGAGCGCTGCAGGCACCGACTCGAGTGCAGCTCGGTCAGTGGTAGCACCACTTATGCTAGCAGCTTGTCCAGCGCGATGCAAGAAACTCGAAGGATGAATGTCAGCTGCTACCTTTTCGAAGGTCGACCCTTTTCGTTTTACGGATAACTCCGAGACTGGGCGGACGGCTGTGTAGCTTCGCCCGTCGATGCCAAGCACTGCAATGTTTGGAAAGAATCCGTAGATGAGAGACCGCGTCACTGCCGCAACATCGATTCCTTTCCCGCCAATATTATCGAGAGCCTCCTCACTGCTGGTCTTCTTGTATTCAATTCCCCAACGGTCAAACGTCTTAAGAATCTGATCGAATACTTCTCTTGCTCGCATCAACGACTTCGAGTTGAGGAAATTGGCTTGCTCAAATTCTCTAGAACGCGATGACGACGAGGAGGCAAGCCACTCTTCGAATACACGAATATACCCAAAGACATCACCGTTTCCCAGAGCAAACAATTTCTCTCTCGCGTATTCCATATTCTTTCGATCCTCTTGTCGTCGGCAAGGAATGAAGATGGAGTTGTCCAGTGACATCATTGCGGCTGCCATCGCCATATGTCGTGCACAACCGAGCGTTGGGGACTTCAATAGCATCTTGCTCATGGAAGGGTCCATTGGGAACTCGGACATGCGGAAACCAGTCTTCGTGAGAGCGCCGCTTTTATCAATAGCGCCAAGGAGAAACAAGTGATCTAATGATCGCTGAATAGCGTCCGCAGATGGTGCGTCGAGGAAGTCAAACGTTATCAAATTGTTCACGCCGAGTGATTTGAGCTGCAGGACGACAGAACTAATGGTAGTCCTAAGAATCTCAGGAGTCGTTTCTGGATCCATTTGTTCAAACATGAATTTCGTAAAAAGTCGAAGACATTCACCCGGCTGAGTTCGGCCCGCACGTCCACGGCGCTGCTCCGCGCTTGCTCGGCTAGTAGGGATAACAGCAAGTTCATCCATCATTGTTTTTGGATTGAAAAAGTCCTGCTTGCACAACCCACCATCGATGACGTACACGACTCCATCGATAGTGATGGACGTTTCTGCAATGTTTGTTGCAATGACCACTTTTCGACAGTTCCGTGGTGTTTGTTGGTAGATTTTCTTTTGCTCATTTGGAGGCAAAGAAGCGTAGATGGGCAGGATAAGTAACTCACGGATGGACGAGCCAAGCGCAATTGACTTCTCTTGTAGCAACGCTGCACAATTTTCGATATCTTCTTGACCTGGAAGGAAGATAAGGATATCACCAGGGAGGGACTTAGTTAAGTGAACATCCATCGCCGCTTCAGCAGCAGCTGTGACGTAGTCCGGGACTGGATCTGTCGCGTAGAAAAGCTCGACAGGGAACGTGCGACCTTCGATCTTGAATTTTGGCGCTCCACCAAAGAAATTGCAAAACTTGTCAGCCTGGATCGTAGCACTCGCGATGATAACACGAATTTGCTTATTGCGACGTAAAATTGCCTTAAGAAGGCCCAGGAGAATGTCGCTGTTTAAACTTCGTTCATGTGCTTCATCGACCATGATCACTCCGATCTTTGACATCATAGGGTCGCTCATCATTTCCTTGAGCATGATACCATCTGTCACAAATGCGATTCGAGTGGAGGCGGAGGTCTTGTCCTCAAATCTGACTTTGTAACCAACAAGTCCACCGCATCGCTGATTCATCTCCTTGGCCACACGCTCAGCGACACTGATGGCTGCAATACGACGCGGCTGCGTGCAGAGGAGCGACAGCTGCTGCGATTCTTCATCGCCATTCGCAGCAACATCCGCCAAGCCTCCTTCGAACATGTATTGCAGCATTTGAGTGGTCTTACCGCTTCCCGTCTCTCCGATGACCACAACCACTTGATTCTTGCGGACGAGGTCGATCAGCTCACTGCGGTACTTGTAAATAGGCAGACTCCTTCTCACTGCTTGCAGCTGGTGGAATTGCTGGGACACAAGTGCAGCACGTTCTTGCCGAATGTCCTCTTCCGTTTTTTCGTGCGTGTAGTCTCCAGTGGCGATTCTCTGTTCGATTTCACTTTGTGAGACAGCGGTGTAGTTTGGCTTTTTGGCATCGACGACACTGCTTCCAGGCAGCACACATCCCTCCTCTTCTAACACGCTCAGGGAGATATCTAGGCGAGACTTCTTCGTAACCTTCTGATCTCCGTCACCTCCTTCACGAGCTCTGCGGGCAGCGTTACCACCATCGAGAAGTGAGCTTCTCTGTTGAGCTGCTTCTGCAAGTTGTCTTACGGAGTTGACCACCTGCATATTCTTTTCCATGAGGTCCATCTCTGCTGATGAAGTTGGGAGGCCAACGCCAGATTGCAACTGATCAATGTCTTCCTCGTGCATTTTCTCCGCCGCTTTGGCTTTGAGAGCGGCGTACCGCTGAAGGTACTGTGACCGCGATGCTAGGCGTGCTTTGTCTGCGGGGTTTGACATGTGAACAAAAATGTCTTGAAAAAATTAAAAAGGAAGATATCAACGCTGCTAGTCATTGAATCACAAATCGTATTAGTCGAAGAAAATGTTGTTGATGATGTCGCAAAGTGCAATAAAGTAAAAGTAAAAAAAGACGCCACACTTGTGAAACAGCCACTTCAACAAGTCGCTGTTTTACATGTTGTTGAGCACCGCCTCTTCTTCAGCTTTCCATTTCTTTTCCGACGCAACGATACATTCATTCAGCAACTCAATGTGCCGGCGTAGAGAATGAATGAATCCTTTGGAAAGGGGGAGCACAAGTCCGTCTGCTGAAATTCCCTCATCGCCGTTCGTCATCGCGGAAGAAGAGTCTTCGTTCTTCGGAGCCAGTTTTGCAGCCTCCTGTTGGTCGGCGAGCCGCGAGAGCCGAGCTGCAATTCGAGGTGCGGTCGACAAGAAGTACTGACGGAATGCGAACACCCAATCTGGAGGAGGGGACTCCGCCATTGCGATCAAATGCTGGATACGCAGCAGTGCCAGGTTTTCGTTGTATGTTTTCGAATGGATGCGCCCCATCGGCGTTCCTCTGTATTCGTCGTAACCCGCTTCATTGTAATACGGCTCTTTGACAAGAACTAGAGATTGGAGCGACAAAAGGATTTGCATCACTGATGATGTTGCTGGGAGCCACGTTTCTGTCGAGTCACCGCTACTCCACGTTCCCAACAACGAGAGACAGATGTAGCCGTCAACGTAAAGGTTCGGGTTCAACCGCAAATTGTATGAGTGGAAGCGAACACTGGGAGGTTCGATTGGAAATGTGGGCGGATAGTAGAGATCGAACGCCAAGAAAGACTGATAGTACGGCGTGTGCAACGCACCGATAATCACAAACTTTACTAACTCAGGAGCGCTCGAGCAGCACTTGACAAACATTGTCGAACATGCTGTTGCCGGATTCCCATTTCCTTCCGCTTCCCGAAGCGGCACGTCAATACGAGCGACGATGTCTTTCCATTCTCGTTGAGTTCGCTTGAGGAAAATATTCCCATGAAGCCGAGGCTCCGTTCCGTCCTCCTGCTGAAAGATGTGCTTCGAGAACATGCTGACAACTTCGCATGCTGGAACGCTCGTGGTGGGCATGAAGACCGTAGGAAAGAGGTCGCCCACATCCACTGGCGACACCGGAAGAGGCTGCTCTGTTTCTCCAGCACTCTCTCTCTCAGACGTTACAGTATTGAGTGCTTTGTTCTGCGAGGAAGCGACGAGCTCGGTGACGCCTCTCTTGAGACGCTGGAACCAAGACTCTCCTTCGTGAGACGCAACGTTTGAGTCCGGTGGATGATGACTCTCTTCAGACGGTTGGGGGGCATCGTGAACGTCTTCGATGTCGTCGCTCTCACTTTCTTCGTCCTCCTCGTCGTCGTGGTCGCCTGCACCTGCCGCGCGAACTGGCTCCAGCATCACTCGCGGAAGATCTTCAACCGTGCCGTCGGACCATAGGATCCTCACGTATGTATCAGGCAGCAGCTCAACAACTTGTCCGACATCATGTGGACGGCGTGCAATCAGTTCTGCATCCGTGAGATCAGGCTGGAGGTACCACACCACCGAACACGTTTCATCTTCTGTATTGGCACTTACGACACGACCCAATATCTTAGGGTCAAACGTGAGCTCATCACCTTCCACAACAAATCGTTCTTTGTTTTCCCTTGGAACAACGGACTCACCAGGTTGAAAGTCTGTACCATAGTCAAAGATCATCTTGATATCGTGAATAGGACAAGCTGCGTCCGCTAAGAGCATCACGGGAGCAATCAGCGTACCAGTAGCGCCACGTTCGGCTTCCGAGGCAGCAGCGAGTTCGTTAAGCTTGCTTGAGGTTGCGTACATTGTTTGCGGTAACACAATGTCCATCGGGAAGACATCGCGGACGGCACGGTATGATCTCTCACCCGACGCTACCTTCTCTGAGTCGATTGCTGTGATCTCTCCTGATTCCTTCCAAATGACGGACAGGTTGGATAGCGACGATGTGATCCACACAAGTTTGTCCAGTGCCTTGTGCAGTTTTTGAAGCCGCGTAAACCAGTCATTCTGCTCTTCACGGGAGGTGACCAGGATTCCATGTTCACGATACCAGCGGACGACGTCGTCTGTAGGCGCCATAATTTGTACACCAGAAAGAGCACGATCGACCGATCCAGCAGCGGCACCGGAATCGAGATGTTGTACGTTGCGCGCGCGATCAAACAGCGCGTCCTCTGGGGAAAGTGCGAAACCATACTGTCCTGCAAATGCGTTATCACTTCCTGATGTTTCGATTGAAACAATTTCGTAGGCCTTAAAGTCTCGAGGGAGATTGGTGCGAAAATCGATCGCAGTGATGACTTCAGCAAAGCTAAAGACGACGATGCCGTTCCCACAGCGACCAGTGGGCGATTCGTCGTTGTCGTCAGCGGCATGTTCTGCAGCGCCTTGACGCTTTTTGTGACCTCCTTTCTCTGTTCTCTTTGCTTTTTTCTTACTGCCGTTGTTTGATGAGAGTCTCCTTTCGAGCTCTTGGCGATACTCCTCGAACGTACCACGGACCCATAACACTCGTGTTTCCAGCGCTTCCATGGTAATCTCCTCAGCGTACATCAAAGGTGAGACAAGGTCCATTTGAGAAGGGGCAACAGAAGTGTCGTCAGCCGTTTCCACATAATCACCGTGATACAACGCTTCTAAGCGGGAAAAATTGCGCACATTGCGGAATAGGACGTGACGCTTTGAGATGTCGTCGTGTACCGAGGATTCAATTACTTCAGGCGGAATCATGATCAGAAATTGCTGGTGGTCTTGTTCACTGCCGCGAGAGCCTTGAATGTGTGGAGGGAGCATCAGCTCTACCAAGGCGGAGTATGACACTCCACGAACATGGCCAGAGAAGTGCTCACAATTGTTTTCAGGGTCTTGTTCATCGTCACTGTTATTCTGATTCATGCTGTCAGCGTCGTTGTTGTTGCTACTGTTGGGAGAGGAACTCATGATGAGGTTGTTGATAGGCTCGTCATCTGATGCAGAAGAGGCGTCATCGACTTCAATGGGAACGCACCGTTTGATACTTCGAACATGCTGACCAATAAAGAATGGGTTTGCTCGAACAAAACAGTGTCCAGAAAATGTTGCTTGCTGAAGCTCGGGGTCATTTAGGATTGCTCGCTGATGCTTCTGCAACGCTTTGTACCACGGCTGAAAACGAACCGGCGTTTTCTTTTCGAGAAGGCTCAGACCCAACGTCATTCGCGATGACTCAGTGCTATGACGATTTTCACGTTGATAGTTCAGAAGTTTTTCCAACGGAAGTGCAGCAAAAGTGACTTGCTGACTCCGCACGATCCCAAAGTCTAATGTTTCACGATCGACCACGATGGTGTTCAGGTCTACTGGTCGATCCACGATTCTTAGTTCGTCCTCTGGGACGTATTGGAACAATTGCTGCGGGTCTCCACAGTGTGTGGGACAGACAAACCACACAGGTACCCAATCCACAGTGGAAGGGGGGTGCATTCCTCTGTGAATAATCACATCTTCTGGCGGCATGACAACCCCGTAGATAGGCACTTCGTTTGCTGACTCTGTGCGAATGGCTACAAAGTCGCCATATTCGACGGCATCGTAGTCCACGGTCTCTTCACTGCCACCTTCGCCACTTTGAGATGACGCAGAATCATGTCCTTGTCGACCTTGGCGTCGGAGAGGCTCTTGCTGCTCAAGTGCATTCTCATCAAAAAGATGAGGCATTCTTTCGGTTTCTTCAAACACGATCCTTTGTTATGAAGGAGAAAGACAAAGAAAACGAAACATGAATAAAAGAACAAGCACACGCTGCAAGTAATGAATCCAATCCACAAGGGTGGGTTCCAATTGATGTGTGTACAGATTGAATGAGTATTTTTGTGGTATACAATTGCCGCCTCCAACGGATCAATTAGGAGAGGATCAAATTCTGTGTTTTGGCAATAGAGGCCGCAGAGATCTTCGCCATCATTTCGGATGAAATTGCTACGTTTTCGCTCAGATTGACTGCGACGATGGTTGAACGTGGGCTCGAAAGCAGCGCACTCAGAAGTTTGTTCGCGCCAACATTCGAGATACTATTTCCAATTAAAAGGAGCTTTCGAATGGGAGGCTGCGATGTGCTCGTGTCCGCAGTGTCGTGTTGCCATAAATACGCGAAGTATTCTTCGAGTGCACTGCATAAAATGTCGACATGACGATCTTCGAGGCCCAAGTGACTCAGGTCGACCACGTTCGACAATGGACGACTCACTGTTGGCGACATCCTTGAGCGAATGGAAAGAGCCGCGTGTTGAACGGCGTTGTCGAGACTGCGATTGTGGATGGCCACGTCGAGGGCAGTGAGGGGCGCGCTGTCTACAAGACCGTCCGTGTGATACAGCACATGCCTCAGCTTGGGGCAGCTTGCGACAACACGACAAAGCGCATCGCACACTTTCGTGGTATCCACCTGTGTGCAACCAATGAGATCCAAACAAACCATTTGTTGTGCGACAGAACGACCTGAGTCAAGTAGAGCAGATTTGACGACCTCGTCGAGGATACGGGAAAGCTGCGGCTCATCAACCCACGAGACGAGAGTACCGAGCCGCAATCTGCCTGAGGCAAAGAAGTTAGCAAGGAGTCGATTCTGTGCACCGCTACCAATTTCAGTGATAAGGTCCTCCACAACATTCTTTTGGGAGACTGACTGATTTTGAAAAGAGGTCTTCGTGGGCGCCGCAGTAGCGCATCGCATCCGGCGCTGAAACGGCTCTGAAGTAGCGTTACGAAGAACTTGGGGATCCAACGGTACTGCCTTCTCTACTGCCGCTGCTCGTGGGGGAGGAGCGCTCTTCGTGCTCTTGACAAGATCAGCAACTCTACGCGCTGTCGATTCTTCGAGTTTTCTCTTGTGTAACTCTTGAGCAGCGGCATCTTTAGCTGCCTGCTTCGCTGCAAGGTCAGCTGCCTGCTGTGTTGCCAGCTCTGCTGCCTGCTTCGCTGCCAGCTCTGCTGCCTGCTTCGCTGCGAGTTCGGCTGCTTGCTGATCTGCGAGGTCAGCTGCCTGCTTCGCTGCGAGTTCGGCTGCTTGCTGTGCTGCCAGCTCTGCTGCCTGCTTCGCTGCGAGGTCAGCTGCCTGCTTCGCCGCGAGTTCTGCTGCTTGCTGATCTGCGAGCTCCGTTTCTGACAGCGGCAGAGCTTCATCGTCATCTGGAAACAGTAAGCGCCGAGGTGCAGCGCTTTTTAATGGACCTGTCGGCGGTAGTGGCACATGTGCCGGCATCTTTGACGGCGAGGGGGATGCTGCGATGATGTGAGCGCCTTCAGGAATTTCAGCTACCGCCATGACAAGTAGGGATCGCAGAAATATTCTGAGTGTTGTAGACTCAGGTGTATCTGGTCGATGTATCATCGAGCAGTCTTCTTCCTCTTTGAGAACACCGTACTTGTTTGCAAGAGATCGAATGACCGATGGAGCAAGTGGAACACTCGGAAGCGTGATGGCTTGCTTCTTCGTCTCTGGATCTACAAGACAAGCCCGGATGAGCCTTCCATCAACGCCAAGCTCATCGAATTCGAGGTGAAAGAGCAGCGACCCAACGTCGTGTAGCATAGCGACAATAGAGGGATCGGCAGTGGGGAAAACTCTTGCAGCAGACTGCGGCGAAGAATCTTTTTGAGGTGATGCACTTGGGCTGGGAGACCTATTTCTTGCTCTTTCACACGAGCCATCAACAAAGATACGCACCATCTTCAAAATTGTGGGGTGCATACTGGAGTGTGACCGAGTTTTTGTGTCGCCCCCGGTGGCACTCACCCCCGCAGTTGCGGGGCTGGGACTTTGACTACAACTATTCCCTTGAGCAGAGATGAGAATATCTGACCAGGAGTCCCAGGCCGCGGTGATACTTTTTATACACTCCGTTGCCACTTCCATCGCTCTTGCAGACAGTGGGTCAAGAGCACTATCGTCCATGCCTAAATCGGCAGACATTTCAACGGAAGAAGGGGGACACAAATATATCCTCGAAGTTAAGCGACAACAACGAAAAAGGAGAAATCAAAATCACGATGAAAAAAAAACCTCTAGCGATAGTTTCGCGAAACTTTGTGTTTTCACTTGCAGGTACTGTACAAAGAAGAACTGTACAACATCCATTATGGCACTATTTTGTTGTTGGTTCCTCACTTTTGCTGGAGCTCTTCATCTTTCTTTGCTTTGCTTTGCTTAATTTCATTTCATCATTCATGGAAGTCTGAGGCATCTAGACACCACGCGTCCGGTGTGTATCCTGGTGATCGCAGCTTCTTCCTGTCGGTGGACACCTGAGGCGTTGATCGCACGTGTCCAGCCGTAGGCTTTCCGCCACGGCCAAGTAAAGATGATGCACGACGAAGTGATACTGATAGGCGACCACCTTGATTCTTCCCATGGTCGTCTTCGTCATCTTCGGAATCCACTACTTGTGTCGTTGGATGTTTGTGGTGGGTGGACACTTCAACATCCCACATAAACATGGGAACAGCACTACCACCAGCGGCTACTTCCGCTGAGTGCATAGCGGCCGGGTTGATCAGTTCGTAGGCAGGCGAGCCACTTGATGCAGTAGATGTGGTCGTACTTGCTTCGGGCCCAACAGCGGTTCCAACAGTAAATGAGTCTTCATGATTACTGCTGAACCGAACTTTCGATTTCCCGCGCCGCACCGCACTATCTTCACTGCTGCGATGACTATCGCCCCAACTGACAAACTTCGGCGACTCGTCATACGATTCAAGATGATCTACTGAGGGGTCGTTGGCGCCGTGACTGTTGGGCCTTGTAGCATTTGAATTCCTTGCACGTTGCTTGGCGTACAAAACAGTGTCCCCATTACCACTCTTACGAGTGGCAACAACATCATGACGACCCAGTCCAGAAGTGAGAAGGAGCGCCGCAACGTTGCTTCGACGTCTGCGGAGTGTCGCTTGCAAGTCGGCGGCGCTTCGATCAGTTGTCGTAGAACTGTTCTTTGAAGCGCCAATCCAATGACTTTCGTTGCTGAGTACAATTTCTTCAGGAAGTTGTGGTGGGCTACTCGCACGCATGCTGGCTTCTGGTTGGTGGTCACTGTTGTGCTTCTGAGTTGCAGAAGGCAGGAAAAATGCTGATGAGCGTCGTCGTGAGAGCCCTGGGAGTTCCATTGCTGGATCGGCGTCACCACCTGCTCCGTGGAGGTTGAACTGTGCAAAGGAAGCTCTGTTGCTCTCCACAAGCTCACTGTTGTCCATCGAGCGCAATCGTGCCATTGATGCTTTACGAAGAAATTTGAGCTGTTCATGGTTCCCACCATGTTGCGGTGTTGCGTGATGTTCTGCTTGGGCAGAGGAGGGGTGATCGAGTTTAAAAGCCGCCATAGAAAGCCAAGTTGACAACGGCGGTTGCTCAGAGGTGCCAGCACCACTATCCTTCCCATTTACCATGTCGGATATCATTCCTGCAGCGACGTCAAAGTTTGTGTGGGATGGTTGACGATCGACCAGGTACTCAGCGTTTCTATCTCCTGCAAGAGAGGTCCCATCTTTCCGAGCACCTCCTCCTGGGGTCAACCCACCTAACTTTGCGTGGGATTCTTTGTTGATAGTGCGCTGCATTCCAGCCATTTCTTGGAAGTCTGCAACTCTTCCCACCTTACCGTGAATGATAGCGTCGACAGCGTTGGACAGAGTGTGGCGATTGGTCGCTTGGCGGTAGCGCTGAAGGCGCTCATCGTTTCTCATTTGGGCGTCGTCTTTCCGTTGCTTGAGTGCAAGAGCAATCGGGTTATCAGGAGTGCGAGATGCGTCTTCTTTGCCAAAGTTTGTGTTCGCCACCGTAATGACTGCTGATCGCTGTGGAGCCTCTCGCGGCATGGTCGAGCTTCCACTGTGGGCACTGGGAGATGCTGATGGCTCTCCGAATGTGAAGCCAGAAAATGCAGCATCACCAGGAGTGAATGGACTTTCGGCGCTGCTGGCTGCTGCAGGTACTTCGGGTTTCATGATCCGTTGATCGTAAGTCTTTCCGAAATCAGGACTGCACTTCTGCAGAAGTTCTTTCTGAACAGCCGCCGCTAATTTCTTTGCATCTTGTTGCCAACGCGCTTCGGTAGCTTTAAGCCGTTGCGCATTATTTTTGCGATGATCTTCGACTACGTCCGCTTCCGTGATTCCGGCGGCCTGGGCAACTGCGCCTTCGGGCGGAGTTTCACTCATGGGGATGGAAAATGCGAGTGACTTTGATCGTTCCTTAACAGAGGGAAGCGCCCAGGTGCTGCCACGTCGCTCATGCCGCGAAGGATTAGGAGAAGGAGGATGCGCCGCACCGATATCAAATGCGAACGACACAGCGGGCATTAGTTGCTGTGTACCTGACGTCTCCGAAGTCAATGTTTGTTGTTGTGGCTGCGTTGTTGTGGTGTCACTACCAGGAGTCATCGAAGTACGACGTTGCATCATCGTTGTTCGTCGACGTTGCCCATCATAGAATTGGTTGAGTAGCCCACCAGCCTT
>CYKH01000318.1:2974-14264 GCA_001460835.1 Bodo saltans | reverse complement strand
AAAAAAACGCAATGATCTGAAGTGGCCTGATCAATGAAAGCGAAAAGAGAATGAGAACAAAAACACGCAATCTTGGACATCACCGCTTCTTAGGGCCAGGAATCAGCTCAGAGCGGTTGAAGTAGTTCTTCGGAGTACACTCCATCACATCGTCAAGGTAATCGGCAAGTGAGGTCACGTGAATCATAAAAGGGGGCGCGTCTTGTTTCGTCAGTCTCAGCGAAATGTACAAAACAAGCGAGGGACGCTCACGGAGCGCTGCAGGCACCGACTCGAGTGCAGCTCGGTCAGTGGTAGCACCACTTATGCTAGCAGCTTGTCCAGCGCGATGCAAGAAACTCGAAGGATGAATGTCAGCTGCTACCTTTTCGAAGGTCGACCCTTTTCGTTTTACGGATAACTCCGAGACTGGGCGGACGGCTGTGTAGCTTCGCCCGTCGATGCCAAGCACTGCAATGTTTGGAAAGAATCCGTAGATGAGAGACCGCGTCACTGCCGCAACATCGATTCCTTTCCCGCCAATATTATCGAGAGCCTCCTCACTGCTGGTCTTCTTGTATTCAATTCCCCAACGGTCAAACGTCTTAAGAATCTGATCGAATACTTCTCTTGCTCGCATCAACGACTTCGAGTTGAGGAAATTGGCTTGCTCAAATTCTCTAGAACGCGATGACGACGAGGAGGCAAGCCACTCTTCGAATACACGAATATACCCAAAGACATCACCGTTTCCCAGAGCAAACAATTTCTCTCTCGCGTATTCCATATTCTTTCGATCCTCTTGTCGTCGGCAAGGAATGAAGATGGAGTTGTCCAGTGACATCATTGCGGCTGCCATCGCCATATGTCGTGCACAACCGAGCGTTGGGGACTTCAATAGCATCTTGCTCATGGAAGGGTCCATTGGGAACTCGGACATGCGGAAACCAGTCTTCGTGAGAGCGCCGCTTTTATCAATAGCGCCAAGGAGAAACAAGTGATCTAATGATCGCTGAATAGCGTCCGCAGATGGTGCGTCGAGGAAGTCAAACGTTATCAAATTGTTCACGCCGAGTGATTTGAGCTGCAGGACGACAGAACTAATGGTAGTCCTAAGAATCTCAGGAGTCGTTTCTGGATCCATTTGTTCAAACATGAATTTCGTAAAAAGTCGAAGACATTCACCCGGCTGAGTTCGGCCCGCACGTCCACGGCGCTGCTCCGCGCTTGCTCGGCTAGTAGGGATAACAGCAAGTTCATCCATCATTGTTTTTGGATTGAAAAAGTCCTGCTTGCACAACCCACCATCGATGACGTACACGACTCCATCGATAGTGATGGACGTTTCTGCAATGTTTGTTGCAATGACCACTTTTCGACAGTTCCGTGGTGTTTGTTGGTAGATTTTCTTTTGCTCATTTGGAGGCAAAGAAGCGTAGATGGGCAGGATAAGTAACTCACGGATGGACGAGCCAAGCGCAATTGACTTCTCTTGTAGCAACGCTGCACAATTTTCGATATCTTCTTGACCTGGAAGGAAGATAAGGATATCACCAGGGAGGGACTTAGTTAAGTGAACATCCATCGCCGCTTCAGCAGCAGCTGTGACGTAGTCCGGGACTGGATCTGTCGCGTAGAAAAGCTCGACAGGGAACGTGCGACCTTCGATCTTGAATTTTGGCGCTCCACCAAAGAAATTGCAAAACTTGTCAGCCTGGATCGTAGCACTCGCGATGATAACACGAATTTGCTTATTGCGACGTAAAATTGCCTTAAGAAGGCCCAGGAGAATGTCGCTGTTTAAACTTCGTTCATGTGCTTCATCGACCATGATCACTCCGATCTTTGACATCATAGGGTCGCTCATCATTTCCTTGAGCATGATACCATCTGTCACAAATGCGATTCGAGTGGAGGCGGAGGTCTTGTCCTCAAATCTGACTTTGTAACCAACAAGTCCACCGCATCGCTGATTCATCTCCTTGGCCACACGCTCAGCGACACTGATGGCTGCAATACGACGCGGCTGCGTGCAGAGGAGCGACAGCTGCTGCGATTCTTCATCGCCATTCGCAGCAACATCCGCCAAGCCTCCTTCGAACATGTATTGCAGCATTTGAGTGGTCTTACCGCTTCCCGTCTCTCCGATGACCACAACCACTTGATTCTTGCGGACGAGGTCGATCAGCTCACTGCGGTACTTGTAAATAGGCAGACTCCTTCTCACTGCTTGCAGCTGGTGGAATTGCTGGGACACAAGTGCAGCACGTTCTTGCCGAATGTCCTCTTCCGTTTTTTCGTGCGTGTAGTCTCCAGTGGCGATTCTCTGTTCGATTTCACTTTGTGAGACAGCGGTGTAGTTTGGCTTTTTGGCATCGACGACACTGCTTCCAGGCAGCACACATCCCTCCTCTTCTAACACGCTCAGGGAGATATCTAGGCGAGACTTCTTCGTAACCTTCTGATCTCCGTCACCTCCTTCACGAGCTCTGCGGGCAGCGTTACCACCATCGAGAAGTGAGCTTCTCTGTTGAGCTGCTTCTGCAAGTTGTCTTACGGAGTTGACCACCTGCATATTCTTTTCCATGAGGTCCATCTCTGCTGATGAAGTTGGGAGGCCAACGCCAGATTGCAACTGATCAATGTCTTCCTCGTGCATTTTCTCCGCCGCTTTGGCTTTGAGAGCGGCGTACCGCTGAAGGTACTGTGACCGCGATGCTAGGCGTGCTTTGTCTGCGGGGTTTGACATGTGAACAAAAATGTCTTGAAAAAATTAAAAAGGAAGATATCAACGCTGCTAGTCATTGAATCACAAATCGTATTAGTCGAAGAAAATGTTGTTGATGATGTCGCAAAGTGCAATAAAGTAAAAGTAAAAAAAGACGCCACACTTGTGAAACAGCCACTTCAACAAGTCGCTGTTTTACATGTTGTTGAGCACCGCCTCTTCTTCAGCTTTCCATTTCTTTTCCGACGCAACGATACATTCATTCAGCAACTCAATGTGCCGGCGTAGAGAATGAATGAATCCTTTGGAAAGGGGGAGCACAAGTCCGTCTGCTGAAATTCCCTCATCGCCGTTCGTCATCGCGGAAGAAGAGTCTTCGTTCTTCGGAGCCAGTTTTGCAGCCTCCTGTTGGTCGGCGAGCCGCGAGAGCCGAGCTGCAATTCGAGGTGCGGTCGACAAGAAGTACTGACGGAATGCGAACACCCAATCTGGAGGAGGGGACTCCGCCATTGCGATCAAATGCTGGATACGCAGCAGTGCCAGGTTTTCGTTGTATGTTTTCGAATGGATGCGCCCCATCGGCGTTCCTCTGTATTCGTCGTAACCCGCTTCATTGTAATACGGCTCTTTGACAAGAACTAGAGATTGGAGCGACAAAAGGATTTGCATCACTGATGATGTTGCTGGGAGCCACGTTTCTGTCGAGTCACCGCTACTCCACGTTCCCAACAACGAGAGACAGATGTAGCCGTCAACGTAAAGGTTCGGGTTCAACCGCAAATTGTATGAGTGGAAGCGAACACTGGGAGGTTCGATTGGAAATGTGGGCGGATAGTAGAGATCGAACGCCAAGAAAGACTGATAGTACGGCGTGTGCAACGCACCGATAATCACAAACTTTACTAACTCAGGAGCGCTCGAGCAGCACTTGACAAACATTGTCGAACATGCTGTTGCCGGATTCCCATTTCCTTCCGCTTCCCGAAGCGGCACGTCAATACGAGCGACGATGTCTTTCCATTCTCGTTGAGTTCGCTTGAGGAAAATATTCCCATGAAGCCGAGGCTCCGTTCCGTCCTCCTGCTGAAAGATGTGCTTCGAGAACATGCTGACAACTTCGCATGCTGGAACGCTCGTGGTGGGCATGAAGACCGTAGGAAAGAGGTCGCCCACATCCACTGGCGACACCGGAAGAGGCTGCTCTGTTTCTCCAGCACTCTCTCTCTCAGACGTTACAGTATTGAGTGCTTTGTTCTGCGAGGAAGCGACGAGCTCGGTGACGCCTCTCTTGAGACGCTGGAACCAAGACTCTCCTTCGTGAGACGCAACGTTTGAGTCCGGTGGATGATGACTCTCTTCAGACGGTTGGGGGGCATCGTGAACGTCTTCGATGTCGTCGCTCTCACTTTCTTCGTCCTCCTCGTCGTCGTGGTCGCCTGCACCTGCCGCGCGAACTGGCTCCAGCATCACTCGCGGAAGATCTTCAACCGTGCCGTCGGACCATAGGATCCTCACGTATGTATCAGGCAGCAGCTCAACAACTTGTCCGACATCATGTGGACGGCGTGCAATCAGTTCTGCATCCGTGAGATCAGGCTGGAGGTACCACACCACCGAACACGTTTCATCTTCTGTATTGGCACTTACGACACGACCCAATATCTTAGGGTCAAACGTGAGCTCATCACCTTCCACAACAAATCGTTCTTTGTTTTCCCTTGGAACAACGGACTCACCAGGTTGAAAGTCTGTACCATAGTCAAAGATCATCTTGATATCGTGAATAGGACAAGCTGCGTCCGCTAAGAGCATCACGGGAGCAATCAGCGTACCAGTAGCGCCACGTTCGGCTTCCGAGGCAGCAGCGAGTTCGTTAAGCTTGCTTGAGGTTGCGTACATTGTTTGCGGTAACACAATGTCCATCGGGAAGACATCGCGGACGGCACGGTATGATCTCTCACCCGACGCTACCTTCTCTGAGTCGATTGCTGTGATCTCTCCTGATTCCTTCCAAATGACGGACAGGTTGGATAGCGACGATGTGATCCACACAAGTTTGTCCAGTGCCTTGTGCAGTTTTTGAAGCCGCGTAAACCAGTCATTCTGCTCTTCACGGGAGGTGACCAGGATTCCATGTTCACGATACCAGCGGACGACGTCGTCTGTAGGCGCCATAATTTGTACACCAGAAAGAGCACGATCGACCGATCCAGCAGCGGCACCGGAATCGAGATGTTGTACGTTGCGCGCGCGATCAAACAGCGCGTCCTCTGGGGAAAGTGCGAAACCATACTGTCCTGCAAATGCGTTATCACTTCCTGATGTTTCGATTGAAACAATTTCGTAGGCCTTAAAGTCTCGAGGGAGATTGGTGCGAAAATCGATCGCAGTGATGACTTCAGCAAAGCTAAAGACGACGATGCCGTTCCCACAGCGACCAGTGGGCGATTCGTCGTTGTCGTCAGCGGCATGTTCTGCAGCGCCTTGACGCTTTTTGTGACCTCCTTTCTCTGTTCTCTTTGCTTTTTTCTTACTGCCGTTGTTTGATGAGAGTCTCCTTTCGAGCTCTTGGCGATACTCCTCGAACGTACCACGGACCCATAACACTCGTGTTTCCAGCGCTTCCATGGTAATCTCCTCAGCGTACATCAAAGGTGAGACAAGGTCCATTTGAGAAGGGGCAACAGAAGTGTCGTCAGCCGTTTCCACATAATCACCGTGATACAACGCTTCTAAGCGGGAAAAATTGCGCACATTGCGGAATAGGACGTGACGCTTTGAGATGTCGTCGTGTACCGAGGATTCAATTACTTCAGGCGGAATCATGATCAGAAATTGCTGGTGGTCTTGTTCACTGCCGCGAGAGCCTTGAATGTGTGGAGGGAGCATCAGCTCTACCAAGGCGGAGTATGACACTCCACGAACATGGCCAGAGAAGTGCTCACAATTGTTTTCAGGGTCTTGTTCATCGTCACTGTTATTCTGATTCATGCTGTCAGCGTCGTTGTTGTTGCTACTGTTGGGAGAGGAACTCATGATGAGGTTGTTGATAGGCTCGTCATCTGATGCAGAAGAGGCGTCATCGACTTCAATGGGAACGCACCGTTTGATACTTCGAACATGCTGACCAATAAAGAATGGGTTTGCTCGAACAAAACAGTGTCCAGAAAATGTTGCTTGCTGAAGCTCGGGGTCATTTAGGATTGCTCGCTGATGCTTCTGCAACGCTTTGTACCACGGCTGAAAACGAACCGGCGTTTTCTTTTCGAGAAGGCTCAGACCCAACGTCATTCGCGATGACTCAGTGCTATGACGATTTTCACGTTGATAGTTCAGAAGTTTTTCCAACGGAAGTGCAGCAAAAGTGACTTGCTGACTCCGCACGATCCCAAAGTCTAATGTTTCACGATCGACCACGATGGTGTTCAGGTCTACTGGTCGATCCACGATTCTTAGTTCGTCCTCTGGGACGTATTGGAACAATTGCTGCGGGTCTCCACAGTGTGTGGGACAGACAAACCACACAGGTACCCAATCCACAGTGGAAGGGGGGTGCATTCCTCTGTGAATAATCACATCTTCTGGCGGCATGACAACCCCGTAGATAGGCACTTCGTTTGCTGACTCTGTGCGAATGGCTACAAAGTCGCCATATTCGACGGCATCGTAGTCCACGGTCTCTTCACTGCCACCTTCGCCACTTTGAGATGACGCAGAATCATGTCCTTGTCGACCTTGGCGTCGGAGAGGCTCTTGCTGCTCAAGTGCATTCTCATCAAAAAGATGAGGCATTCTTTCGGTTTCTTCAAACACGATCCTTTGTTATGAAGGAGAAAGACAAAGAAAACGAAACATGAATAAAAGAACAAGCACACGCTGCAAGTAATGAATCCAATCCACAAGGGTGGGTTCCAATTGATGTGTGTACAGATTGAATGAGTATTTTTGTGGTATACAATTGCCGCCTCCAACGGATCAATTAGGAGAGGATCAAATTCTGTGTTTTGGCAATAGAGGCCGCAGAGATCTTCGCCATCATTTCGGATGAAATTGCTACGTTTTCGCTCAGATTGACTGCGACGATGGTTGAACGTGGGCTCGAAAGCAGCGCACTCAGAAGTTTGTTCGCGCCAACATTCGAGATACTATTTCCAATTAAAAGGAGCTTTCGAATGGGAGGCTGCGATGTGCTCGTGTCCGCAGTGTCGTGTTGCCATAAATACGCGAAGTATTCTTCGAGTGCACTGCATAAAATGTCGACATGACGATCTTCGAGGCCCAAGTGACTCAGGTCGACCACGTTCGACAATGGACGACTCACTGTTGGCGACATCCTTGAGCGAATGGAAAGAGCCGCGTGTTGAACGGCGTTGTCGAGACTGCGATTGTGGATGGCCACGTCGAGGGCAGTGAGGGGCGCGCTGTCTACAAGACCGTCCGTGTGATACAGCACATGCCTCAGCTTGGGGCAGCTTGCGACAACACGACAAAGCGCATCGCACACTTTCGTGGTATCCACCTGTGTGCAACCAATGAGATCCAAACAAACCATTTGTTGTGCGACAGAACGACCTGAGTCAAGTAGAGCAGATTTGACGACCTCGTCGAGGATACGGGAAAGCTGCGGCTCATCAACCCACGAGACGAGAGTACCGAGCCGCAATCTGCCTGAGGCAAAGAAGTTAGCAAGGAGTCGATTCTGTGCACCGCTACCAATTTCAGTGATAAGGTCCTCCACAACATTCTTTTGGGAGACTGACTGATTTTGAAAAGAGGTCTTCGTGGGCGCCGCAGTAGCGCATCGCATCCGGCGCTGAAACGGCTCTGAAGTAGCGTTACGAAGAACTTGGGGATCCAACGGTACTGCCTTCTCTACTGCCGCTGCTCGTGGGGGAGGAGCGCTCTTCGTGCTCTTGACAAGATCAGCAACTCTACGCGCTGTCGATTCTTCGAGTTTTCTCTTGTGTAACTCTTGAGCAGCGGCATCTTTAGCTGCCTGCTTCGCTGCAAGGTCAGCTGCCTGCTGTGTTGCCAGCTCTGCTGCCTGCTTCGCTGCCAGCTCTGCTGCCTGCTTCGCTGCGAGTTCGGCTGCTTGCTGATCTGCGAGGTCAGCTGCCTGCTTCGCTGCGAGTTCGGCTGCTTGCTGTGCTGCCAGCTCTGCTGCCTGCTTCGCTGCGAGGTCAGCTGCCTGCTTCGCCGCGAGTTCTGCTGCTTGCTGATCTGCGAGCTCCGTTTCTGACAGCGGCAGAGCTTCATCGTCATCTGGAAACAGTAAGCGCCGAGGTGCAGCGCTTTTTAATGGACCTGTCGGCGGTAGTGGCACATGTGCCGGCATCTTTGACGGCGAGGGGGATGCTGCGATGATGTGAGCGCCTTCAGGAATTTCAGCTACCGCCATGACAAGTAGGGATCGCAGAAATATTCTGAGTGTTGTAGACTCAGGTGTATCTGGTCGATGTATCATCGAGCAGTCTTCTTCCTCTTTGAGAACACCGTACTTGTTTGCAAGAGATCGAATGACCGATGGAGCAAGTGGAACACTCGGAAGCGTGATGGCTTGCTTCTTCGTCTCTGGATCTACAAGACAAGCCCGGATGAGCCTTCCATCAACGCCAAGCTCATCGAATTCGAGGTGAAAGAGCAGCGACCCAACGTCGTGTAGCATAGCGACAATAGAGGGATCGGCAGTGGGGAAAACTCTTGCAGCAGACTGCGGCGAAGAATCTTTTTGAGGTGATGCACTTGGGCTGGGAGACCTATTTCTTGCTCTTTCACACGAGCCATCAACAAAGATACGCACCATCTTCAAAATTGTGGGGTGCATACTGGAGTGTGACCGAGTTTTTGTGTCGCCCCCGGTGGCACTCACCCCCGCAGTTGCGGGGCTGGGACTTTGACTACAACTATTCCCTTGAGCAGAGATGAGAATATCTGACCAGGAGTCCCAGGCCGCGGTGATACTTTTTATACACTCCGTTGCCACTTCCATCGCTCTTGCAGACAGTGGGTCAAGAGCACTATCGTCCATGCCTAAATCGGCAGACATTTCAACGGAAGAAGGGGGACACAAATATATCCTCGAAGTTAAGCGACAACAACGAAAAAGGAGAAATCAAAATCACGATGAAAAAAAAACCTCTAGCGATAGTTTCGCGAAACTTTGTGTTTTCACTTGCAGGTACTGTACAAAGAAGAACTGTACAACATCCATTATGGCACTATTTTGTTGTTGGTTCCTCACTTTTGCTGGAGCTCTTCATCTTTCTTTGCTTTGCTTTGCTTAATTTCATTTCATCATTCATGGAAGTCTGAGGCATCTAGACACCACGCGTCCGGTGTGTATCCTGGTGATCGCAGCTTCTTCCTGTCGGTGGACACCTGAGGCGTTGATCGCACGTGTCCAGCCGTAGGCTTTCCGCCACGGCCAAGTAAAGATGATGCACGACGAAGTGATACTGATAGGCGACCACCTTGATTCTTCCCATGGTCGTCTTCGTCATCTTCGGAATCCACTACTTGTGTCGTTGGATGTTTGTGGTGGGTGGACACTTCAACATCCCACATAAACATGGGAACAGCACTACCACCAGCGGCTACTTCCGCTGAGTGCATAGCGGCCGGGTTGATCAGTTCGTAGGCAGGCGAGCCACTTGATGCAGTAGATGTGGTCGTACTTGCTTCGGGCCCAACAGCGGTTCCAACAGTAAATGAGTCTTCATGATTACTGCTGAACCGAACTTTCGATTTCCCGCGCCGCACCGCACTATCTTCACTGCTGCGATGACTATCGCCCCAACTGACAAACTTCGGCGACTCGTCATACGATTCAAGATGATCTACTGAGGGGTCGTTGGCGCCGTGACTGTTGGGCCTTGTAGCATTTGAATTCCTTGCACGTTGCTTGGCGTACAAAACAGTGTCCCCATTACCACTCTTACGAGTGGCAACAACATCATGACGACCCAGTCCAGAAGTGAGAAGGAGCGCCGCAACGTTGCTTCGACGTCTGCGGAGTGTCGCTTGCAAGTCGGCGGCGCTTCGATCAGTTGTCGTAGAACTGTTCTTTGAAGCGCCAATCCAATGACTTTCGTTGCTGAGTACAATTTCTTCAGGAAGTTGTGGTGGGCTACTCGCACGCATGCTGGCTTCTGGTTGGTGGTCACTGTTGTGCTTCTGAGTTGCAGAAGGCAGGAAAAATGCTGATGAGCGTCGTCGTGAGAGCCCTGGGAGTTCCATTGCTGGATCGGCGTCACCACCTGCTCCGTGGAGGTTGAACTGTGCAAAGGAAGCTCTGTTGCTCTCCACAAGCTCACTGTTGTCCATCGAGCGCAATCGTGCCATTGATGCTTTACGAAGAAATTTGAGCTGTTCATGGTTCCCACCATGTTGCGGTGTTGCGTGATGTTCTGCTTGGGCAGAGGAGGGGTGATCGAGTTTAAAAGCCGCCATAGAAAGCCAAGTTGACAACGGCGGTTGCTCAGAGGTGCCAGCACCACTATCCTTCCCATTTACCATGTCGGATATCATTCCTGCAGCGACGTCAAAGTTTGTGTGGGATGGTTGACGATCGACCAGGTACTCAGCGTTTCTATCTCCTGCAAGAGAGGTCCCATCTTTCCGAGCACCTCCTCCTGGGGTCAACCCACCTAACTTTGCGTGGGATTCTTTGTTGATAGTGCGCTGCATTCCAGCCATTTCTTGGAAGTCTGCAACTCTTCCCACCTTACCGTGAATGATAGCGTCGACAGCGTTGGACAGAGTGTGGCGATTGGTCGCTTGGCGGTAGCGCTGAAGGCGCTCATCGTTTCTCATTTGGGCGTCGTCTTTCCGTTGCTTGAGTGCAAGAGCAATCGGGTTATCAGGAGTGCGAGATGCGTCTTCTTTGCCAAAGTTTGTGTTCGCCACCGTAATGACTGCTGATCGCTGTGGAGCCTCTCGCGGCATGGTCGAGCTTCCACTGTGGGCACTGGGAGATGCTGATGGCTCTCCGAATGTGAAGCCAGAAAATGCAGCATCACCAGGAGTGAATGGACTTTCGGCGCTGCTGGCTGCTGCAGGTACTTCGGGTTTCATGATCCGTTGATCGTAAGTCTTTCCGAAATCAGGACTGCACTTCTGCAGAAGTTCTTTCTGAACAGCCGCCGCTAATTTCTTTGCATCTTGTTGCCAACGCGCTTCGGTAGCTTTAAGCCGTTGCGCATTATTTTTGCGATGATCTTCGACTACGTCCGCTTCCGTGATTCCGGCGGCCTGGGCAACTGCGCCTTCGGGCGGAGTTTCACTCATGGGGATGGAAAATGCGAGTGACTTTGATCGTTCCTTAACAGAGGGAAGCGCCCAGGTGCTGCCACGTCGCTCATGCCGCGAAGGATTAGGAGAAGGAGGATGCGCCGCACCGATATCAAATGCGAACGACACAGCGGGCATTAGTTGCTGTGTACCTGACGTCTCCGAAGTCAATGTTTGTTGTTGTGGCTGCGTTGTTGTGGTGTCACTACCAGGAGTCATCGAAGTACGACGTTGCATCATCGTTGTTCGTCGACGTTGCCCATCATAGAATTGGTTGAGTAGCCCACCAGCCTT
>CYKH01000316.1:0-29422 GCA_001460835.1 Bodo saltans | reverse complement strand
CGCGATAAAAGCAGCTGCTGTGATGCCAAGTCCGCCCATGGCAAGTGGGAGGTGTATGCATCGGATGACTTCCTCACGAAAAACGAAATTTTCGGACAGTGCAGCCGGACAGTGTTACAAGGTTTTTTTTTTCGGAAGTGTTTTTTGTGCTATTTGTTAGGGAATTTGTGTAATGGTTTTTTTTTTTTTTTGGAAGGGGTTGAAAAGGATTTTTTGTGGGGTGGAACTCATGAGTGACGCAAAAGTGCATTTGACAACGCGGTAATTGTTTGTTTTTTTTGTTTCGAAGTAATTTACACTCGCGACATTTCTGCCAGAGCCAAACTCAATGCACGTTGCACGGAGTGGAGGGCGTTTGTGTCTGCCCGCAGACCAATGTTTTTTTGATGGTTTGGATTTTTGATGGTTTGAGCCTCATTCATTGGCAGGCGCGGATTTCCAAATGCTTACGTTGCACGGAGTGGAGGGCGTTTGTGTCTGCGCGCAGGCCGATGTTTTTTTGATGGGTTTGATTTTTGATGGTTTGAGCCTCATTCATTGGCAGGCGCGGATTTCCAAATGCTTCCATTGTTGTGGTGAGACTCCTTCGTGCTCTCAAGTCAACGCTCGAGCGAACTCTCGTCGAACTTTGATGGCTTACCCTCTTGGTTTGGCGTCGCTGCAATGAGGCAACATTGAGGTTGCTCGTTTCCTCTGTGTTACGCTTTTCTTTGCCACCCTTGTTCGCCGACAATCGACTCACCCATCCAATGCTGTCGTCGACTTTGGTCGATCGTTGAATTTGCGCGATAAGAGCTTGCGGTGACAGGTAGCTATGCAAGAGAATTTGCTTGTTGTGAGTTTGCGCCAGTGGTGATGCAAATGATCGCTTCATCACGCTTATGGACGAAGAGGCGGAACTCATGTTGTTACCATCGCTTACGTTGACTGCTGTCCGATATCGTCGTTCGATCCGTGCGGGAGTGTCACTGTACAAACCTGGAACCACCTGGCCAGATCCGTTCAACTTATCGTCTAACGTTGCTCGTTTAGGCGTTGCGGTTCGGTGGGCGACGTGGAGTGGCACACCGCCACGAGGAGCGCGTTTTAGTTGTGGGACGAAGTAGAATTCTGCGTAGGACATATCGCAAGGCGGGAATGCATCGTCAAGCGCAGCAAGCTGTGCCTTACCCTCGTCAGATGTTTGTCGAAGTGCGGAAGCGTTTGCAGAGGATTTGTTCAGCATGAAGTCAAGCGCAGCAAGCTGTGCCTTACCCTCGTCAGATGTTTGTCGAAGTGCGGAAGCGTTTGCAGAGGATTTGTTCAGCATGAAGGTGCTGTCGTTGGGTTCCAACGAGAAGACCGCACTGGTTTCCCCAGCACTTTTCGAGAATCTTCGGGGAAACAATGGCAGTGCAGTGGGGGTGAGGCCGGTTCGAACGTTTGCCTTTCGACTAACGGGAAATGGGTGCTGAGAAAAATGCTCGCGCAGCCGCTGAAGCCTCCGTAGGATAATTTGACGAAGTTTGTGATGCAATGGATGAACGCGGTGAGCGGCGGCAGTGCCGGTTGCGCTCGACGCAGAGGCGGCGCCTCCTTGATCGTGCACGCCAGGGGCACTCGCCAGAAAATGACTTCGACCGCCACCACCACCGGCGGCACTGGGGCTCCCAGGGAAACCGGTCATGGAAGATAGCATTGTGTTTCTTCTCGCTGTGGACATCATCATGCTATTGTCATCGGGAGTTGCTGCTCGGCCGCTTTCATCGTCATCGTTCATTTGATGCTGCGATTTCTTCAGGCTCATAACTGCAGCAGGAGGAACGAGCACTTCTGAGGGTGGAAAGAGAGCAATGGAGGAAGGGGGCGGTGTCTTCCTAGCGGTGGTCGCGGTGACTGAATCCCTGGCGCTATGATAATGCGGGTGCGGAGTTCCAGCAGCTGTTGTGCTACCGCCAACTGTCTGAGTCATGAGAAACTCACGAACTTCATCAATGCGGCGCCGTCTTTGTGGTGAAAGAAATAAATCACTCTCCACTGCTGCCATTGCGGACACTTCATCCGATGTGAGAGCGGTAGCCGTACTGCGGCCATGCGAGGAGGAGGGCAACGCTGATGTGTGCACTTCACCCGTGAGAGGATCTTCTACGTACCGCACAGCAGCGCTACCACCTCCCGCATCAATAGCGTCGTCATCGTCGTCGTCTGAGTCATCAGCGCGACGACTGCGTCTTCGCATTCGGGAAGCTTCAGCGTGAATATCTCTCATGATATTTTCAACTCCGTCCATGTCATCGTCAATGTCGAGGAGGTCAGGGAGGTTATCGTGACTTTCGTCGGGAAGACGACGGTGAAGTGAGGTAGCATTTTGCATGCCTTCACTTTTGACACGACTGGGTGATTGATGCGCGCTTTGAGGGGATGGCGATCGAGCTTGTTGACCACTTTCGATGGAGTGCATCTGTTTCTTTTTTAAAAGTTCACGAAATCTGCGTGCGTTCAGCGGGATATACAACGTAGTGTCGACAAACAGGGCACCGGATGAAACGCCTGAGTCATCAGCGCGACGACTGCGTCTTCGCATTCGGGAAGCTTCAGCGTGAATCTCTCTCATGATGTTTTCAACTCCGTCCATGTCATCGTCAACGTCGAGGAGGTCAGGGAGGTCGTCGTGACTTTCGTCGGGAAGATGACGGTGAAGTGAGGTAGCATTATGCATGCCTTCACTTTTGACACGACTGGGTGATTGATGCGCGCTTTGAGGGGATGGCGATCGAGCTTGTTGACCACTTTCGATGGAGTGCATCTGTTTCTTTTTTAAAAGTTCACGAAATCTGCGTGCGTTCAGCGGGATATACAACGTAGTGTCGACAAACAGGGCACCACCGGATGAAACGCCTTCTGCACCGCCTCTGAAGTAATCATCGTCAACCGCACAGCCGATCGAGTCGAGGCTCCGTGTCGCGTCCCACTCGTCATCAAGCAACCCGAAACTTGACAGAGCATTCTTGATGGCCCAGTGATGAACGCTACCGCCGGGGACTTCAGAGGAACTCTCAGCGATGAGGATTAGCGCCGCGACGAGAACGTTTGCTGGCTTCGGGCGTCGTGCAATACCATCGACTTCCACTTTTCTTGTTGTGTCCTCGACTTGACGTTGACGAGGCACATCGAAAGTCGACGATGATCGCGCACGTGCCGGGTCATTCACAGTAGGGCCACCCTCGGCACTCTTGCCGAGGCCTGCAATGGATGTGAAAGCGTCGTCGTAAGCTTGAAGAATTGGGAGGACAGTGTGGTCGATTACCTGCGAGTCTTGAGGAGACAACCGAGGATTGCTAGATTTCTGATGTTGGAGGTGGTGTGTGTTGTGGTTGTGGTGGTGGGTATGGAATTGCATTCCTCCTACCCGCGGCGTGTTTTGGTGGCTCACGTTTGCGGAACCTTGAGCGGCGAGGCGTTCCAGAAGGTTTCTACGGCTGCGAATCGCCTCTAATGCGCCAGAAGGAATGACAGCGGACAACAGTTTCTTGTTGCTGCTGGTGTCGCCAACTGTGGCGTTTGGTCCTCCTACCACCTCAGTGTCTTCATCATTGACAGGATGTTGGTGTGCACGATGAGCAATTGAAGATTCGACTTCGGCCTGTTGGAGGCGAGTGAAAAGGCCAAACAGTTCTCGCGATTCCTCATCTTGCTCATCATTGTTTCGGTCAGGTCCATTGGTGATCGCGCTCGAAAGCAGCAAAATATCCATTGTCTTCACAACGGCACACATATCCAAAAATTCTTCACACAGGACACCATCGGGGCCACCGAACTGATCATGAAACAAGGTAAGCACAATTGGTGGCACTGTAATATTTGCGCGAAGGAGCAACTCCGCAAGCTCATCTTCTGTCTGTACGCGACCGGAGGGAATTTGATGGTAAAAGAAATGCGACAAATAATCAACTTCGTCGGCTGTAAGGGGCAGAATCGAGTCATCTCGCCCACCATGATGCATTTTTTGAGTGGCGGCGGTTGATGGTGGATCCACATTGTTGGCAGCAGTGTTGATGCCGTCACTTCTTGATGAATTTGCAACAAGGTTCAGGGTGGATGCGTTCCGATGTGGTGTCAGAGCACTCGGATGCAAAGCTTGGTCGTCTCTCATTTGACTGATGGGAGAATAAACAAACAACACAAAATCAAAATCAACAACATCCATTGGGTGAATCATCCACCATCTCATCGCTAAAAACCAAAGAAATTTGTCTTCATGTTTTCGTTGCGACTCTTCTTTCAATCATATTCATTCGTGCTCATTCTTTTTCTTGTTCAGAGAGTCCAATTAGCATTTGTTACGCTGCGGAATTGCCAAAAAAAAAACTGAGGACAGCACCCCGCAGAATTCTTCGGAAATAGGCCCCGTCAGAAAGTTATTCTCAAGGTTCAGAGAACATTCACAATTACTGCATTGCCAATTGGAATACGTGAGCAGCGGTAGCACCCCTGTAAACGCGTTGTTGCTGAGATCAAGTGTATATGTCTGCGACAGGAAGCTGTTCAAAAAGTTCGACAAGTCACCAGACAGTGCGTTCCCTTGAAGATGGAGATAATTCACATATCCACTCCAAGGCGCCAGCAGCGTGCCATTGAGTTGATTGTTGCTCAGGTCCAATGTAGTGTACGACATCGATGTCCACGAGGCAGGAATCCAACCGCCAAGGTTATTGTTCGAGATGTTGAGGAGGCTCACTTGGTTGATCCCTGTCCACGGCGGGATGACACCAGAAAACTGATTGTAGCTTAAGTCCAAGGTGCCGATCATATCTGAGAAGCTTGTGCCAGTCCACGAGGGCAATTCACCACTCAGAGAGTTATGGCTGAGACCAAGAGTATTGGAGATAAAAGGAAACCACTCCATCGGGAGGGCTCCGTCGATGGCGTTGTGGGACAACATAAGTGTGGTGATCGACTGGGGTAGGCTGTACATGCCCCACGCCGCTGGGAGGGGACCGGTGATGGCGTTGTGCTGCAGTGTCAAGGTTGCCAAAGAATTCGATGAGAAATTTCCCCATGCGTCTGGGAGAGGGCCGGAGATGGCGTTGTACTCCAAGGAGATGCTCGTGACGTTGACCAGATTCGCCCAGGACCCAGGTAACGGGCCGGTGATGGAGTTGTTGAATAGTGAAATGGAAACAAGCTCAGTGAAATCACTCGACCACTCAGGCAACGGGCCTCGAATGCTGTTGAAGTTCAATGCAAGGAACTGCAGATGCTCGAGCGCCGTGAGCCCGAGTGGGAGCGGGCCATCGAGACCGCACTGTACCAGCGTCAGGCCAATGACGTTGTCCGAGCCGTCGCACGTCACACCGAACCAGGAGCAAGTGGGTACAGTCGTGGACGCCCATCCGTTGCCGCACTCTCCTGTCCATTGATGACCGTTGGTGCTCTTGAACAGCTCCTCCAACGCGGAGACCTGCGCTGCCGGGGTCGCTGACACCAGCGATGCCACCGATAACAGAACTGCCACCAGAAAGGCACTGGTAGTGGTTACTTGCATGGAAGCTGTTCCAATTTCAATGAACGATCAATCAAAGAAAGAACCACAAACTTCAGATAAAAGAAAGACCCAATTTCTTTCCGTTCGTACCGTTTTGTTTGAATAGGATAGTGCAAAGTGAAGAAAACAAAGATCACCCCTCGTGCAACACCTAGTGACTCCGATGATTCATGTGAACGCGAATGAAGGCATGCGTTGTCACAACCATCGCGCCAACACCGCCGCCGCCAACATTTCCAGTTGTCCCCTGAGCACCAGAACTCAACGCGCCAGAGATTACAGGCTCGTCTCTGCGACAAACATACACAGGGCCAAGGGGCATTGCCTCGTCATCGTGGTTGCTGGCCGCAAGACGCGCCTCGAATCGAACAAATTTGTATTTCGCCGCAGCGTCCATGGCACCGTTGCTGCTGCCCGCCTGCACAACTGCTGCGGAATGTGTGGGTGCTTTCTTAGACTCAAGAACGTGGTCATGGTAGCGTGCGTATGCACGGAATGCATCTTCGGCAGTCGAGTGGCGCTTCATCACCAAGCAAGCGCGAAGCGCTGCGGTGATGGATTCATTTGACTGCTCGCACAAGGTGGGCGGCGACCGCACATCGTCAACAGGGTAGAGTAGAAGGGGGGCACATGTGCGAATGGCCTCAAGCAATACTTGCTGGACGCCCGTCCCCCCGTTTCCGTGCACAAACGCAGCGAATTTTTCAGCCGTGCTCAACGTTGCCTGCTGTGAGGATGAGGGTTGAGCAGCTCGCACGACCACCACACTGGTGCTCCCTGGGTGATACTCCACATCGCCGCTGCGGCGAAGTTCAAGCAGCTCCCACTCCACCCGAGCGCTCATAGGCACGAAGAGCTCATGGGGAAACAACTGTCGGAGCGTGGCTTCGGTTCTCTTGAACGCCGTGGACACGTCACACTTGTTGAGCGCAGTGACAATCGGGAAGCGTAGGGCAACAAACATGGCGACGAGTCGGTGGACTTCCTGCGGCCGCCAAAACGGAAGCTGCAACGCGGCGTCTTTCGGATTCCGCACGCCGCAAAGTCGCAACGTGCGCTCCACCAGGGCACGTGAGGCCCGGTACCCAGAAAACATGCCGTACAGCCGATCCGGCCGCCGTGCAATATGCACCCATTTGCTCATCAGGTTGTCAAAGATCCAACTGTGGACTTCATCACGCACCCACGTGACATCTTCAGTGGCGCTGCCCTCTCCAGGCTTGCACGCTGCACCCTCAGCATCTGTTGATGCGGCACCGTCAACAACGTGGACGAGAACATCGGCGTCGCAAAGATCATTCAAAAATCGATTTCCTTTGCCGAGGCCGCGGTAGGCACCTTGAACGAGGCCGGCAACGTCTTTGACTGTGATGGGGATTCTGCGACAAATCAGATTGCCAGGAAGCTCCACATGGCCAAGCTCCGCTGCACAGCGAGCATGATGCTGTGTGCTCGAAGCATCACTATTGATACTGCTGCATGGGCAGCACACCGGCGCTAGCCCATGTCCAATATTTGGCTCAATAGTAGTGAACGGGAATGCTGCCACTTTAGCGGCCTTGGCTGCGTCTTCTGGATCAGTGACCGCGTTGAAGAAGGTGGACTTCCCTGCCGAAGGCTTCCCAATGAGCCCGATGGTCAAGTGCCACGATCCACCTCCGCTGGTGCTCGCATCTTCGCTTGTGTTCAGAATAGGTGGGCTGAGGAGGCTGTCCTCATCACCAGGAAGGCTTGCTGTTGCATTGGTGTCGTCAGCTGATGCTTGCGTCGCGTTGCTATGGACCTGCAGGACTCGGAAGGCGTACGACTGAGCAGATCGAATCGACTGGGTCCGCTCCTCGGGGCTTTCTTCATAGTTGTCCTCCTCGTGTTTGCGATCCGGCACGTCGCCGCTATCGCCACCTTGAGCAAGCACCTGTGCAAGCCCTGCTTCGATCCTTTCCTTGACAGTCATGACAAGCATCATCAGCATATCACCTCCAGCAAACGACGAAGCGGCATCACGGGCGATAGAGGTAAGTGTCTCCACTTGCCATTTCCTCTTGTCTTCCAAGCTGCTCGGCAGGCGCGCAAATGTGACGTCAGGCGGCACTGCAGGGTAGTCCTCTGGAATCGCAAGTTGCACCGACGCTGACCGCTCGCCACGCTTACCGTGGGTTGAAGAGAATGGGAACAGTTCCTCTGCCAGCGCCAACTCCACACGGATGACGACGAGGCAGCGACCAACGCCACCAAGGGTCTTGCACTCGCGTGCATTGTCCACAACAGTCACGACATCCTCTCCGTAGGTTGCCGCCAGCAGCTCCACTTCATCCATAATCGCTGCTTTGGTCGCGTCGCCCCAACTCTGCGCTGCGTCAAGACCGTAGGAGCGACGCCACAACGCCTCGAGGAAGGACTCAAGAGAGTCGCATAGATCAACGCTCTGCGGGATGCTGTGGGCATGAGCGTGCTCCGCGAACTGAGGCGTGGTCGACAAGTCGACAATTTCCCTGTCCTCGGAAGGTGAAGCAGGTGATGGGACAGGAGTTGTTGCGAAGACTCGATCCGCTAATCTGCGTGCTCCTTCTGCAGGTGTGATATCATCTTTTGCACCGAGAATGTGCAGTGAAGAAAGAATCGTTGCTCGTGATCGCAGCGGTGCGCACAACTTGTCAAGCTCCTCGTCGGTAACGATGTTCGACGACGATGTGAGCCTCAAAGGGCTGGGACACCCCGCGAGGATAACACCTTGCACTGCTGAAGTACTCGACTGCGGCATCAATAAGAGCGAGAGGATCGCGAGGCAACCTTGAGAGAAGCCAAAGAACACATTAAAAGGTCCAGCAGTGGAACGCTTCTGCGCTTCCATCGCCTCCGCGATCTTTGTCATGGACTCCCCTGAGATACCGTTGAACGTTGTTGTTGCTGCGCCTACAGTGCTGCTGTTATTCACGACGCCGGATAAAGGCTGAGTGTTTTGGGGCTTGCTCCATGACAGCATCGCCACGTCGTCACCCTGCAACGTGCAAGGGAGGGTGTGCGGGGCGTCGAGGAAGGTGAAGTCAGCAATGTGTTGACATCGCTTGACCATTTTAGAGATTTTGTCACGAAACACGGCCGCATTTTGCTGCTTGCCGTGGAGGCAAAGGATTTGAAGCGGTTTTGGTCGCTGTGCCATGTCGCTGATACCTACATGCACATCAAAGTGCACAAGCGACAACAGAGAAAAAAAATGATAAGATTTTGTGGTTGCTCAAGTTTCTTGGAGAGAAAGACCTTGGTGTTTGTTCCCCCCTCGTTGTGAATAATCCCAGACCAGGAAAGTCATGGTCCAAGTTTGTTTGAATATTGTTGATGAACGAACGCGAGCTTCTTTCAGCGAAGCTGCCCTTTGGTTTCCTTTCTTTACAACGAAAACTATTTCTTGCTCGATCATCGCAACCACCAACCCACACACACAAAAACACCGACACACACACGCATCAAAAATTACTTGAGGGGACAGAGCAACAAATCTAAAAAATGGTCTCCCTCCAGCGCTGAGTGTGGCGTGACATGTTGTCTAAAGTGGGGCAATGTGCTCTCCCGCTTTCTGTTGCTGATGCCACAGGCTGTAGTACAGTTAAAGTGGGGCAATGTGCTCTCCCGCTTTCTGTTGCTGATGCCACAGGCTGTAGTACAGTCCACTCGGACCTTTGGCAAGCAGCTCGTTGTGAGTGCCCTGCTCCGCAAGTCCGCCCTTGCCATCAAGAACCATGATGACGTCCGCATCACGGATGGTTGTGAGGCGGTGAGCGATCATGACGATTGTGCGTTTCTTCGTCGTGTGCTGGCTCCTGCTTCCGGTGGTGGTGCTCTGCATCAACGCGCCGCGCTCAAGTCGGAGGGTCTGCATGACGGACGTCTCTGTGCGGCTGTCGAGGGCGGACGTTGCTTCGTCCGCCAACAGAATCGGTGGGTCGTACAAAAACGCACGTGCGATCGAAACGCGTTGCTTCTCACCACCAGACAGCTTGAGGCCCCGCTCCCCCACTAGGGTTTGATACCCGTCGGACATGCGCATGATGCTGTCGTGCACATTTGCTGCTTTTGCTGCTGCGATGCACATGTCATCGGTTGCTTCGAGGTTACCGTACCGCAAGTTGTTCATCACAGTGTCATGGAAGAGAACAGTATCTTGCGGAATGACACCGATGTTTGAGCGGAACGAGGCCATGCGCAACGACCGGAGGTCTTGACCATCGATAGTCACGGAGCCGGAAATGGGGTCGAAGAATCGAAACAGGAGACGGAAGATGGTGCTCTTACCACATCCAGAGGGACCGACAAATGCAACACATGAGCCACCACGGATAGTGAGGCTCAAATTGTTCAACACCTTCGGCGGCTCATCGCTGACGATGGTGGCTGCGGGTGCGGTGGAGGCGACACCATCCTTCGGTGGTGACGAAGCTGCGACAGTTGTTGGCGCAGAGGATTCGTACGCAAATGAGACGTTCTTGAACTCTATCGTGCCGTCGCCTAGCATAAATTCCGTGGATGGTGGCGGCGCTACCTCCGTAGCAGTTGCCGCCGGCAGGAGAAGTTGCGGAGGGTCTCTCACACGATTGGGCTGGTCCATGAGACGCAGCATCGCCTCCATATTCTGGGACGACATTTGCAGCTCACGGTATAACATGCCCAACCAACTCAAAGGGCTGTACAGCTGCAGCAGCAGTGCATCCACCAACACCAAATCCCCAACCGTCATAGTGCCGACAAGAACTCCCGTGGTGGCGAAGTACAGGCTGCTCGTGGCGGCAACGGCGAAGATAAACTGCTGGCCGAAGTTCATGACCGCCATCGTCTGGTCGAGTTTGCCCAGTGTGTTGTTCATGACGATGGTTTCTTCGCGCATACGTTTGTATTCATGGTCCTCACGTCCAAAATACTTAATCGTCTCGTAGTTCAGCAGCGTGTCCACCATCAGCCCGCCCACTCTGCTTTCTAACTTGTTGTATTTGTCACGGTATTTTGCTCTCCACGCGGTCACGGCGTAGGTCCACCACACGTAAGACACCACCGCGACGAGTGCCGTCACGACGAAATACGTGCCAGCCTGCGTCTGTAGCGCCGTGCACACCAGCGACATTTCGAAGATGGTGGGAATGATCATAAACAACACCGCGTAGGATAATGACCAAAATGCACGAGCGCCTCGATCCATGTCTTTAGACAGCACACCTGTTTGGCGGTTGAGGTGGAAGTTGAGGTCGAGCTGATGGACTTTTTGGAACATTTCCATCGAGACCTTGGTCGTTGCTTGGGCGCCGACAGGGGCGAAGAGGGCTGTTTTGAGCTCGTCCGTGAAGGCGGTGGTGATGCGGGTAATACCGTAGGCGAGGACCAAGCTGAAGATACCGATGGTGAAAGGGCCAAGCACCATTGGGGCAGCCGTGACCGCAGCAGCGGCAGTCGTAGCGGAGGCAGCAGTTGCAGCGACCGCAACCCCTGAGGCTGCGCCAGCAGCAGTCGTCGTCGTTGCAGCTGCAGTGCCAGCAGCTGCTGCTGAGGCGGCTGTGACGACAGCGCACGGTGCAAGGGCGTCGACAATGCTGCGGAACCAAAATGGCACAGCGACGCGTGTTGCTTTCGCAACGATCATGCACGACACACTGGCAAGGACCAGTGCCCTCAGTTTCCAATTATCTTTGGGCCATAAATGTTGAAGAACTTTACGCACCACACGACCCATTTCAACTTTGGGAACGGAATCGGCTGGTGGGGCGGGAGCACCGCTTGCTTGTGGCGGTGGTTTCGCGCTTGGCTGAGGCTTTTCTGCACTTGCTTCGTTGGTGGGCTGCTGAGCTGTCTTCGCTTGCTCATGGTGTACAATTGAGCTATAAAATGCTCTCCGAGAAGTTTGAAGCGCAAAGGACGACGATGTGAATGCGCAAGTTGAGCCATCAACTGACATCGTGCATCTGCGAATGTAGCTGTGTTGTTGCTGTTGTTCCCACGCTGTTCTACCACGACAAGCGCCACTCGCCATCATCATGGTCGCTGCGACTGACACCGCTGATGCAGCGGAGACAGAGGTTGTGGATGCCGAGGCAAGACGTGCACGCAGCAGCATCATCCTCTGAAATCACCTCCCTTTCTGTTCAACACAAAAAAACATAAATTCTGAAGGGAACACGACAGAACGAATTTCAAACGACAATGCGGAGTGAATGTTACTTGTGTGTGAATTTTGTACATTCAGAGCCATTTTCATTGTTTGTTTGATCAGGGGGCAAGGTGGAGGCAACACTTTTTCTTTGGTTGTTGACAGCCGAAAAAAAAAGTGTTGCAGGAGAGAGAGAGTGGATGAGGTAAGAGACTTCTTGTTCGCTGAGTGGTAAACGACGAAGCTCAACGACAAAATACAAAATATGCACCAGTCAGCAATGATAGCAAAGAGAAGCAAAGATTCTTGGCAAACAGGTGTGTGCGTGCACTTGGATTTCGAAGCGAAAAAAAAAGAACGAAATGTTGAATGAAGGGAAGTCAAAAAAGATATTGATGGCTGACGTTTCTGGCAGTCATCGAAATCCTTTTCGGCAATGAAATGTTATTTTCGTCTTTCTTCACGCTTCGTCGTCATGATCTCAGGGGTGTTCGGCACCGCCAGGGGTAAAAGGAAGAAAACGAACAACAAAGTGCGTGTGACCATATGGGAAACTCCCAACAACAGAACTTGGTCACAAAAAGTCGTCTGTGGAGGGTGGTGTTCCTGCAGAAGGTTCGCGATCACTGAACCTACATGTGCATGAGATTGCGCGGCAAAATCACAAACGCATTCGTTGCACAAGAACTCAACAACAACAAAAAAAAAAGAACGAGAGAGAGGTAGTAGGACGGTTGATATTTGTATGTTCCTCATCTTTCTTTCTCTCACCATGTGAAAAAATTAACCGCAAGAAAAAATAATAATGTATATAGGACGCACACGCACACAACTACCTAACAACAAACGAGCTAGGGAACAAAAAGCAGCAATTCAAACACCGACTCCTTCCAACAAGAGAGAAGGGAATCGACTTTGATAAGCATCGTTTGGATAGAAAGTGAGAAAAGCCTCAACTTCAATGTTCCATCACTTTTTGTTTTCCGTTATCGACGCAAGCTCCGTCGTGGGGCGATTGATTTGAGATGTTCGCGGCGTCTTGCTGTTGAAGCTCCTAACGGTTGTTGACTCAAGAGCGTTTCCGTTGTTGTTGTTGGCGTTGTTGTCGCCGCCGTGGAGGCGCTGTTGTTCCTCAAGGGCTTGCTGCTCTTCCGCTTCGGCGCTGATACGCAGGAACACTTGCTCAATCGAAGTCTGCGACACACTGTAGTCGGTCACACCGAGCTGTACCTTGTTGTTCTCCAACAGACTGAACATGGCGCTCAGCTTCGTGTTCTGGGGGAGTGCGTAGGTATAGCGCAGTCCACGAGACTCGTTGATCACAGCCTCAGGAACTTGCTGCTGCATGAATGCTTCCACCTCAGCGCATCGATCCATGCTGGACACCTTTAGGCTCAGCTCGAACCCACTGCCGTACTTTGTCTTGAGGTGCAGCTTGTCGCCAATGCAACGGAGTGTGCCGTCCACCATGATACCAACGCGGTGGGCGAGAGCCTCAACCTCTTCGAGATGGTGAGTGGTCAGCACAACGGAGCAGTTGTCCGCAACAGTTTCGATGGCAGTCCAGAGACCACGACGGGCCATGGGGTCCATACCGGCGGAGGGTTCGTCGAGGAACACGACACGGGGTCCGCCAAGAAGGGAGAGAGCGACGCTCAGCTTGCGCTTGTTACCGCCGCTGAGCTCCGAGGAAATACTAGGGAGGTACTGCGTCAGCTCACACAGAGCAGCGAGCTCGTGGACGATCTTTTCACGATCTTCGGCAACGATGCCGCGAACGCCTGCGTACATCCACAAGTGTTCCTCTACGGTGAGCAAATCAAGCAACGCGTCGAACTGAGGGCAGTAGCCAATGCAACGAAGGGCTTCTTCGGCATTCTCCACCAAGTCGTAACCAGCAATGTAGCCATGGCCGCTGGTGGGGAAGAACTCCTGGCACAGGATGGAGATGGTTGTGGTCTTACCGGCGCCGTTGGTGCCAAGGAAGCCAAAGACCTCTCCAGGGTGGACGCCAAAGGATAAGTTCTTCACGGCAACTTTACCGTTTCCGTACTCCTTGCGCATGTTCTTGACAATCACGAGATCCTTCTCACGGCCGTACTTGACGGGGTCTTCAGCCTCCAGGCGCTCACGAACGACATCTTCATCTTCATCCTCGATGACATGTGGCGGTGCGTCGGCGTTGTGCAGCAGCGCTTGAGTCTTCATGCGTCGCTTGGGGTGATCAATGAACATGACAATCAGCAACACAATGGGGAACTCAAGGCCCATGTAAAGAATGTCGGCGCCGGTGACGGTCATCGTCCAGGCAGTGTCGCTCGTGCCGAACGCTTTCTTTGATTGCAATAGCGCGAGGTTGATGATACCGTCGCCAAGTGCGTAGGAGGGAATCAGACGGAAGATGTAGGCGAGGACCTCAGAGGCACCTTTGGTGGAGTCCACGATGCTCAAAATGAACACGACGAGGACAAGGAGGAAGCCGGCAATGAAGTTGGCGAGCATCACAATGTTTTGGGCGGTGGAGTGCTCGTCGAATAGGAAGCTCACCAAGTACGAGAACGCAACGCCAGAAAGACCGTAGAATACAAACAGAAGGATGGTGGAACCGATAGCGTCGCTGCCAATGTACTCTTGGCGATCGAAGATGGCAAATACAATCAATGCAAGGGCCATCGTGATCAAGAACGACACAATATCGAACAAGAAGTTGGATACCCAGTACACGCCAAATCCAAGCCCAGAAACATTCTGCAGGTGTCGAGCTTTGCACTCGCGTTCCTTCACAATCCACGCAACGAAGGTGGAGGGGATGAACGTGAACGGAATCATAATGATAATACCGATAAGGATACTGCGGATGCTGCTCTCGAACGCTTCCTCTCGAGCAGTTTTTGGCATTGGATTGTTCACGAGGCGCATGGCGCTGGAGGACGCTCCGCCAGCCTTGCGGTAGATGTTGTTGAAGTAGTTGTACACGCCGATGGGCAGTTCGTGATACGTTGAGGTATTGAAGAACACAACGGATTGTGGGGCTTGGCCACTAAGCGCGGTGCCAAGAGTTGCGTCTTGGCACGCCATGCCGCTGTACCGGGGAGTGTTGCCGTGGAAATTAGCGGTGTTCATGAGATAGACGGAGAAGTCGTACGAGTTGGTGAGGCCAGTCGGTTCGCGCAGGATCGTGTCCGGGATGGGCAGACTCTGATCGAAGAGTGCACTGCATCCTTGGTAGTCTGCGAATGTCGTCTCGCCATACACCGACGAGCTCAGCACTAGGGTTGGGGCAGAGAAGAAACTGATCAGCGTGAAGAGCATAGCGAGCAAGAGACAGATAACCGGGAGAACGACCTGCAGGCACTGCGTGCGACGATCGCGGAGGGAGTTGTTGAAACGTTTGGTGAGCATGGCGCTTAACTGGGTCATCATCAAGGCATTCGATCCAGGCTCAAGGCGACGCACGTTCCACACGGCAGAACCCTTTTTGGCGTTGTTCACTTCCGCCATCTCGACTGCGGCCTGCATGCTGTCCACGATCACATTCACGCCTGCTGGGGACGCCACGGAGTTGTTACTTCCTGGGGGAGTGTGACCAAGGGCAGCACGGCCTTCCGCGGCACGCTGCTGCTGGAGTTCCTCCGCACCATGAGCAAGCTGCAAGAAGATTTCTTCAAGAGTGGTAGCAGAAATGGAAAAGTTGCGAACACCGATGGTGGGGCCTTGCGTCTCAAGCATCGATAGCATCGCTGGGAACGCGCTGACGGCGTGGGAGGGTAGGCGGTATGTAATCTCACCAGGACCAGCACTAAGAAGGGTGGCATCTTGAACGAAGCGGTGAATTTCATTGTCGATGGATCGTTGGTTGACGTGCTGCTCCACACCAAGCACGACGTTGTACCCAACACCAAGGCGGGACTTCAGGAACAGAGAGCTACCGCTGCACTGCAAAGAACCGTTGCTCATGATGCCGATGGAGTGGCCGAGGAGATCGGCTTCATCCATAAAGTGGGTCGACAGAAGAATCGTGTGGGTGCCGGCCATGCGTTGCAAGAGGCTCCACGTGTGGCGGCGGGCGCCAACGTCCATACCAGCGGTGGGCTCGTCGAGGAAGATCAATCGGCTGCCTCCGACAAACGCGATGGCGACGGACAACTTGCGCTTCTGACCACCAGAAAGGGCGGAAGACTTGTATTCCTTCTTATCCATTAAGTCGACGGAATTGAGCATGTTTTCCACTGATTTGTCCAACGCGTCACCTGAGAGACCTTTGATGGAGCCGTAGAATCGCAGATGTTCTTCGCATGTCAACTCAGGCCACAGGATGTTGTGCTGAGGGCACAAACCGATTTCACGGCGCACCTTGCTGAGCTCATTGCGAATGGAGTAACCGTAGATGTAGCAATCACCGTCGTCGGCTTCAAGCATACCGGTCATCAAGTTCATCGTGGTGGTCTTACCGGCACCGTTGTGACCGAGAAGGACGGAGATTTCACCCTCACGGAGTTGCCAGTAGAGGTTGTTGACGGCGAGGAATTTCTTACTTCCGCGAGTGAACTCTTTACGCAGGCCCACAAGTTGGACAGTCGTCTTGTCATCGACGATGGATTCTTCGTAAACACCGTGGGGAGAGCGGCCATCTGGTAACTTATCAGTGTCGATCTTCACACGGTCGTTGCCGGTGATCCACTCGTAACACGCAATGAAGGGATCGGTGAGGCAGTAGCAGCACCACCGAGGCGTACCCCAGTCGTTGGGAGCAATCTTGTCTACCCACAACCATAAGAGGAAGTAGATAACGGCGTCGATGAAGAGCATCACAAGGACGGTGATCATGTTGGGGCTGTCGTTGCTGTCCTGCAGCTTATCGGCTCCGAGGCCGCCTCCAAGTTCGTGCTGGAACAAAAGTTGAATGGCATTGGCGAACGCAGTCGGCGACAAAATCAACAGGCCGGCCTTTGTACCACCGCTGGCACCATCGAGAATAAACAGAGGAATGGACGTGGCGAAGTACACCAGCGGGGCGACGAGTGCAGCGAGGCGAGCTTTGCTGAAAATGGCAGACAAAAGTCCAGCCAATGAGATGGTAGAAATCTCAAAAAAGAAAAATGAGAAAAACACCACTCCGAAATCAGCGCGAGTTAAGTACGTCACGTGCAGCAGTACGGAAATGATGATGGCGGTGATTGCATGCTGAACAATGTGAACGATAATCCAAGCTGCGTAGAACGGCGAGGCGGAGAGACCCATGATGAACATTGCTTCACGAATTCTGAGTTCCTTCTCAAGCACAATGCGCTTCGTGAGTTGAGAGACTGGGTACAGGAAGCCAAGCACGACCAGCAGAGGGATGATGGTACCGCCGAAGGCAAGGAACGTTTGCTCGTTGTACTCAGCGTAGCCCATCGGGATTACCATGGGTGGTAGAACCGTAAAACCGACCGACGCAATGTTCTCCAAGTAGTACTTGCCGATGAGCCACTCCAGGGTGTAGAAGCCGCTGATGGCGTACAAGATGTTATTGTTGTCTGTTCCGCCAAGATAGAATTTATTCGTGAGAGTTCCTGTCTCTGGCATGGAGCTGTGATTCAGGCGAATTTCAACGTTAAAGTCTGTCGGAGTCATGCTGATGACGTTGAGGATACCCCAGTTGAAGCCCTCTGCGCTCACATTCAGAACTGCGGCTTCTGCTGCGCCGGCATCAGCAAACATGCCGCCGTAGACATAGCGGAATAGGTTCGAGGTGGAGTTCATGTACTGGACTAGGCCTTGCGTGACGGCGTTGTCCGGGGTAATGCGGAGGAATCCGGAGTTATCCAGCGCCGCAGCGGGTGTGTTGAGATTCACGCCACTGCTGACGAGACCGAGCAGCTTGGACATCCAATGAGCGAGGATGATGTCGTCGAGGGTGAGGGGGTACACGAGAGAGTTGGTGATGCCGTTCATGAAGCTCACAACAAAGCTGACGGTGTCTTGAAGGTTCGAAGAGCATATGCCTTGCTGGGGGAGAAGACGGTTGTGCGGAAAGCAGTGTGTGGTCGCGGCGTTGGCAGGATTGCACGCAGCAAAGCTGTTGATGCCATCTGGATTGATGGTCGTGTTCACGCACAATGAATTGCGCAGCACGTCGAAGGAGGTGGATGGCTGAGCCATAAAGCCAGGGTTTGTGTAGTTCATAAACTGAGAAGCAGGAACGTCGTTGCTGGTGAACACGCTCCACAGGACGATCGAACCGACAATGAAAATAATCGGCAGACCGAATTCAAGGAGTGTTCCGGCAACATCACGGCGCTTTTCATGAATGTGCTTGATCACACACGAAATAAACTGTGCCCCTGAGGAGACTTCTTGATCACGATCGCCGCCACTAGTTGAGCTGTCATGTCGTCGAAGTCGGCGATTGCGTGCTTCTAAACTATTGTCCTGTTGAGACTGTCGGCGGTGTTGATGTGACTGCTGCTCATCGTGGTGGTGGTGGTGGTCCCGTTCAGGGTGAACCGCTGAGTTTGAGTGCGCCATTGCGGTGGTGTTGGTGGCGGGGTGGTGCAAAGGGTTTGACGGCGTTTGCTCCAGCGGAAGTGCAGTCGGGGACTGCTGTTCTTGTAATTGCTTTTCTGGTGTTGCTGTAGCGGCGGCGGCGACGCTCTTGCTAGCCTTCTTCTTGTGTGAGGCTGCTGCGGCCGGGGAAGGGACTATCGAATCCGTTTTATTAATTCTCTCGGGCGTTTGGAGGTTTGAAACGGGAGAAAAGGTGTACAGGCGATAGCAAAAAAGATGGTTTCTTTTTCGCGACCTTGTGCTTCTTTTTTCTCTCGTTTATGAACTCTTACGCTGGGGTGCTAAAACTCTTTTTGTATCACAGAACGTTTTCCAAGAAAATGCCTTCTTCTGCCTGCTTTTGCGTAACTGTTTTCCTTCTTCTGCTGGGTTGGAGGTTGAAGAACGGGAAAACGAGCTGCTTGCTGTGCGGTGTAGCTTGTTTTTTGAGGGTTGGTAGGAATGGGCGTCGAAGACACTCAGCAAAGGTTTGAAGTTCTTTTTTTTTCTGAAAAAAAAGTTGCCCTGCAGACAACAATTCGAGTTCGGAAAAAGGGAAGAGAAGCGAGCGAGGTTCACTCAGTGAAGAGCGGAGAGCAAAAGGGTTGTCGTTGAAGGAGGAAACGAAAAGTGTTGTCGAGATCGACGAGAAAAGTAGCTGCAATGATACGTTAGAAACCTGAACGAAACTGCAAAAGAAAAGATAGAAGGCTGCGCGGGTTTTTCGCAAAAACTTCTTTCGATTCCTGGTGGTTGGGTTCTTGGGCTACGTAAAGTCACAGTGTTTTTTTCTGCGCGAGTCTCTTTTTCTTGTCGTTCTTTGGTGCGGCAGAAAAAGGGGCAAGGAAAAGTGTGTGCGGAAACGAAAAGCAAGGAAGGAAACGGGTTCTCTCTGTTTGGGGGAGCAACTCTGTTAAATTGGGCAAAACAACAGCAAGAAGACGTGTTAATGAGCAGAATAGAACACGACGAATATTCAAAAAAGGTCAACTACTCGAAACTGCTTTGTAATCTACAGCTACAAAAACTCCTCAACCATCAAGCAGCTTCTTTGTTTTTACAACGCCTCTCGAGGCATACGTATGAGACGCTGATCTACGTGCTGCACGCCCTCATATGCTTCAAGCTGAGATGCAGCAAGCGCATCATCGACACTGTGCGTCAGCCGTGCCTGGTGTTCTACGTGCTTGAACACTGCATAGAGATCCATGCAGTAATCCCGCAATGCGGCGACATGACGCTCACAAAGTTCCGTCGTGTTCTCCTGCGTGCGGCGTTTCTTGTCGAGTGTGATGACGGCCTTGTCTAGTATCTGTTGCTTTTCATTTCGTTGGCGAATTAGGTCGGCAAGGAAACTTTCCATACTGCTGTTATCGGAGCGCAACTGTTGCGCAGTTTTTACAGCGCGGCTCTTATCACCAGGCGATATCACCGCCTTAGTGGTCGTGCCTGCTGTTGTTGTGTTGTCAGATAGGGCTGATGTTGAAAGCTGCGAAGTGGCCATCATGAGAATGCGAGAGGGTTGCGCAGATGTGGATAACAGTGTGGTACTGTTGCCGCCGGACGAGGCGATTCCCTTTGACTTCGACGCCGTCCCACCTCGAGTCCCACCTGCAGATAAACGCAGTTGACGAACCATCGACACAGTGTTATGGTGTTGCGTGGCTGCTGTCGGCCCCGTCCCTCCTCCTCCTTGAAGTTGCTGAAAGTCCTGCTCCAAGACTTGCCGAAGATCACGCATACCCATTGCATGTTCGTAGGTGCTCGTTTGAAGCTTTTTCTTCAGGTCATCCATTTGTCGTCGAAGTTGCAATACTTTATCCCCGTGGGTGCCAAGTTCCTTTTGCTGCCCCTCAATCTCTCGCTCTGCATCTTGTTTTTCGATGTTGGCCTGCTCTTTGAAGGCCAGCACTGCCTCTTCACCGGCGGCAACATCTTCTTCACTCTTGAACGTCATTCCAGCGAGGATATCAATGTTGGCTGGCCGGTTGTGTTTCGTAAGATGATCGGCCGCGGCTTTGGGGAGCTGCATGGCGGCTGCTGCTGCGGCCGCGATTTTTTCAGCTCGCTGCTGCGCTGCGACTGCCGCCGCGGCCGCAATCGGATCCATCCCACCACCACCACCACCAGCCGTCATGTCGACACCGACCATTGACGCACGCCGCAGCTCGCGTTCTTTTCCATGATACGTCTGCCGTAAGGATTTAAACTCTTCTTTCAACAGTTTCAACTGCTCCCTTAGCTTCTGCCGAGTGTCAAGGAACATTTGGGATGCTTGCACAATATCTTCGGCAACGGCAGCAAGTTCCGTTTTTACCACTGCGCCTTTTGCCGCTGCGATGGCTGGTAACACTTCTAGCGCAGTAGCAGGGACGCAGGACTGTACAAACACGATCTGTGTCGCTTCTTGGATGCGCTGTTTGATGACCCTCGCGACATGCGATGCGAAGACAGGAAGCGGCTTGCCCGTCGATACGGAAGATAACACATCTTCTACAACACTAGGCGCACGGATAAGCTGCACGATGCGGATGTAGCTGGTTCGAGGTTTGGACACAAGGGAGCAGCTCTGCCGCAGTTGCACCGAAATTAACAAGACGGTGGGTTGATGTCCGCCTGCTGCATGATGATGGTTACCGTTGTTGTGGTTGGCTTTGTTCTGGCGCCCACCACCGCTTGTTGGGTCGAACGTTTCAACGTTGAAAGGTCCTGCGCTGTGGTCTCGGGGAGAGCGACCTGTGGCTGGGGTCGCCGATTCAGATTCACTGGGCGTACTTGACGGGTCGGCTGCGGCTTGAGTGGCACCGGTCACCTTTCCTCCCGCCGCCACGTTGCTCGACGACAAACCCAACACCGCAGCTGCGGCCGCTGCAGCCGCGTCTTGCTGTTCACGCCGCATGTGTAGTGCACACACAGGGCTGATGTGCGCAGCGAACTCCTCAATGTCGTCCAGAGACGCGACAGGGAACATGCGCATCCTCACCACGGCACCTGTGTGGTCCACAAGTGTGTCTGTGTCTGCCTCATCCAAAGGTGCACCACCAGCGGCTGTGGTGGTGGCATCTTGTTGGGTGGAAGTGGGAAATGCATGGCTCACACCGTTTGCTGCTCTGGGGCTTCCCGCTGATGCGGTGGGCGACGACGGTGGCAGCCCACCAGATGTGGCGGGGAATCCTTTCTTCGAGGTGGTGGGAGGAACTGTTGTGGTGGAGCCAGCAGGGGACGAGGAGTTGCTGTTGTTGTTGTTGATTCCGCCTTTCAACTTATTGCCAAACTTCCCCCCTCGTGTTGCGGTTGGTTGTTCAACTTCTACGTGTTGCGTGAAGGGTTCGTCGACGACGAGCGCTTGTGGCGCGATGTCGCTGATTTCCCCATTCCCGAGCAGAATACACGCACAAAAAAAAAATGTTGTTGTTGATTCCGCCTTTCAACTTATTGCCAAACTTTCCCCCTCGTGATGCAGTTGGTTGTTCTACTTCTACGTGTTGCGTGAAGGGTTCGTCGACGACGAGCACTTGTGGCGCGATGTCGCTGATTTCCCCATTTCCGAGCAGAATACACGCACCAACGGCAACATGTGCACTGTAGTGGAGCGGGACTTCACGATGCTTGACTTCCACGAGCAACGCCTGAAGGATGTTTTCGAGTGCACCGTGGTGATGGCCACCAGCGGCACCATGGGTTGATTTCCGCGTCTTTGGTTTTGTGGCTCCGTTCGTAGAAAGTCGTTTGCTATTGCCGGCAACAGGAGCAACCTTCTTTTTGGCTCCACCACCACCACCGTCCGGTGTTTGCGAGCGGCTCACGGCAGACTTAGGGGACGACGGGGACGTACCTTCCTTCTCGGCGCCTGGCGCCGATTCCGATGACACAGGCGACACCGACGAGGGACCAACAGTCATGGGATCTGTTGCTTGACTCGTCAGATCAAAAAGGCTCATATTTTGGGCAGCGCCGTGCAGCATCAGCGACACATTTTCTCCGTCCCACAGCTCTTTTGTCGCATTCTGCAACACGTCGTTCCACAAGTCAAATTCTTTTTTGGAAGAGAAGAATGCGTTGTCCACAGGGCAGCAGTGGCGAATGCAGCTGAACTTGGACTTGGTCACCCGCAGCATCATTTTGATCGGACTCGTTTGTTTGGCGCCGTTTTTGCTTCCTGCTGCCATCGCTGCTGTGGTGCTGTTAGGGGTAGGATGATCGGAGGCTTCGGCTGGTTCGAAAAGAATCACTGGAGCATCTTTGCGTGATGGCCTGCTTGTTGGGTTGGACTGCTGAGGAGGTGCAGCAGCAACGATATCGTCTGGGTTTAAGAACATACGAGGGACGGCAACGAGCGACGTCTGTTCTTCTGCATTCATCATGCTGCCGTCTAACATGATGGGCATGTTTCGTTGCGTGTCGTCCAGCGCACCCACCGGGCTCCGGGGTTCCCCTCCGGTGGGCGATGCGTTTTCCTTTCTCCTAATCCCTGCCCCCGGTGAAGCTGAGGTGGAGGCAAGTGAGAGTGGCAGCACACCACTTCGCTCGGGTGGCGAAATAGAACCAGCTGAGGACAGAGGCGACGTGGTGTCTCCGAGCCAACCGACAGTTTCATCTACATTGAGGAACGATCGAACTTGAAGTGGTGCCGATGTTGCGACCGCGACAACAGGAACTCCGCTGATGGACATGGACGATGCCATAATGGATAAATCGTCTCTTAAGTGATTAAAGATTGAAGAGCCTTCAAGCAAAGAAAATAATACACACCTCGCTGCAAAATTGTTCCCCCTCTTTCGAGGAACGTGTGAAGTAGGCATGCACGAAAACTTCAAAGTGCTTGCGCCTTCACGAAACAGTATGAACAAAAAACACGCGCTCCAAAGCAAAAAAATAAAATAAAATGGGAGAAGCGATTCCCGAGCCATAGGGAGTTGGAAACCCCCAACTCAAGTCGTCTTGCTTACATTCGTTACGATGGGCAATGATAGATAGTGTAGCCACCAGCAGGTGGGAGCACGCACGTGTTCACGTTGTACTTGTACGTCAAGTGAAGAGGGTCAGACGACGAGCACATAAACTTCAAGGGGCCGAACGCCTCCAGCTGAACTTGCGTGTTGCCGTTGATGCAAGTGTACATGACGTACATACTTGCTGGGGGCACCCACGTGCAACCCCCTTGAACCATCGTACCGGTGCTGTTGCACTGAGAGCAGTCGGCGTTGCACTCATACCCTGCAGTAATGTTGGCGAGTCCGGAGGACGAGGAGGAGGCATCCGCTTCGACGGCAGTGGCGACATGGGAGGCTAACACTAGCGCAACCACGCACGCAACAACGGCGGCGCGAGATAATATTGACGTAGACATCCTTGTCGACTTGTAAAGTAAGCCGAACAAAAAACGAAAATGATTAGTGCCACACAACAAGAACGAAAAACAGGAGGTCACAGCATTGAACTTTCATTCATTGTTACCCGAGTTGATAAAAAAAGCACTCACAGCGTTTTTAGACACAACAAGGAACCTCGCCTGGGCCTCGCTTTTCTTCGTCTCTTATCTCCATCATCATGTAAGAGAGAAGGGTTATTGTTTTTGTTTACTCCTCCTCCTCGTTGCTATTCGAGGCCAATCGGTTCTTCTTGATTTCACGAATTCTTTGCAGCTTCTGGATCGCGTTCATATTCTCCACTGCGAACGCCACGACCGGCCGTTGCCTATCGCCAAACAGCGTCGGGTTGTTGTTCAGCTGTCGCAACGAGTTCAACGCAACATTGTGATTGACAAACTCGATAAACGCATACCCCTTGGACACACCGTTGCCGTCCTTAAGAAGCTTGACGTTCTTGATCGGACCAAACTTGCCCCAGTGCTCTTTGTCAGTGTCTTCGGGGTGAGTTTTGAGGTACGTGCGAGCAGCCTTGGCGAACATTTGACGGATAGCACGCTCATCGTACTTCTTCGGAAGATTTCGAACATTCAGACGAGTGCGGGAAACGAACATGGTGACGTTCTTGAGCGTCTCACGGCGGGCCTCGTAGTCAGCTTGGAGCATCTGCACGTACTGAGGAGGGAGGTCGCGAGCAGCTGGAGAATCGGCTGCAATGTAGCCTTCCTGTAACAGGTACAAGTTACGCGGATCGTCGGCGGCCATCTTCGTGCGCTTCTTCTTCTTCTGCATAGCGCTGGTGACTTCCTGAGAATCTGTGCGGGAGAGGACACGATGCACAGTGAATCGTGTGTTTCGGATGGTAAGGAACGGGTCACGAATTTGTGACACATCGGCACGCAGTTTGAATTCGGCCTTCTTCGCTTGATGGTGCGTGAGGCTGGCCGTTTTTTCCTTCATCGCTTCCTTGTCTTGGGTGTTCAACTCGCGTGCATTTTGGGTCGCCACTGCCATGATGGAATCCACGAGCTCAATCGTGCCACAGTGAACGAAGCCAGTTCCAGAGAGCGCCCCCGTGGCCTTAGAGCGAACTAACAGCACGCGACGAACATCACCAAAGCGCTTGAAGAAATCATTGATCTCGGCATCGGTGAGGTCAAAGGGAAGATGCTTCAAGAACAGCTGAGTCTCAAGGGGATCACGCTCATTGAGGCGCTTCATTTTTGTCTCGTCCACCTCGTCCTGAACTTCATCTCCGTCCTCGTTGGCCCATCGACGCTTCTTTCCGTCGGCGCCCTTTTCATCGCCACCAGTCTTCTTTTTCCCCGCTGCTGTGTACGTTTTCTTCATGCGGGCAGACCAGGAGGGCTCCTTCTTGGACTGCTTTACCTTGACCTTCTTGCGGATACGCTGTTGCGCCTTTCTCCTCTTCGCTGCCGCTGGTGTTGAGCGGTTCTTGACGGTTCCCTTGGCCATCACTCCTCCATTAATTACAACAACAATCAAAAAAAAAGTTGGAATATCTATATCTGCGCAATGAACTGGCGCTCCTTTCAAGGAACACAACAAACGTTTGACGAAAGAGTCGTTGTGTGTTGCAATAGTTTCCGCCCCCCCCTCTCACCTAAATATTCGAGATTTCCTTCTTCTCTCGCCCGCTCCATCTTCTTTGATTGATCTTTTCAGCAAGCGCTCGCTCCACACTACAGTTCCACCATGCGAGAGAGCTTTTGAATGCGGCTAATCAGCAAGTCACCCTGCTTGATAATTCGGTGGTATTCGAAGTTGGTTGCGTTGCCGCGGTATGTTGTGACACTTCCAGAAACACGGTCGATCTTACCCGCGACTCGTTCGTTGGAGATCAGAGTGCACAACATTTGATCCAGAACCGCGACGGGGATCTTGAACGCGGCGCTCATGGACGTCAGCGTGACGCTGCTGTAGCTATCCAAGAATTGATTTAGGAACAAGACACGAACTTCCCTGAAGAAGTAGTTTACGTGCAGCGACATGAACACGAACCTGCGAATTTCTTGGCAGACGTCGTCAAGGGCGGCAAAGCACTGTCCATAGTTGCAGTTGTAGATTGAGGACACGAGCTCGTTGATGGAAGCGATGCCAGCGGAGACGACCTCGGGGCTGTCAATCACCTTCTTCTTCAGGTCGGCACGAGACAGCACGGGAAGTGCGCTCACCACTGTGATCAGCACAAATTGCTTGAAGTCTAAAATTTCCGTTGACGCGAAGGTCGTTAAGCTGTCAATCAGCATCGACGATCCCTTTTCAAAGTCGCGAATGAACACGTGGTAGAGGCCCTCGTAGACCTTCAATCGGTTCCGGCGCTCCCAATCGCCGTCCTTCATGAGACGGTGGGCGTCCGTGATGCCTTTCGCAGCGACGTCGTTGTTGGAGAAGGCAATGCCAAGACGAATGCGCTGGAAGCACAAGTCCAGCTTTGGTCCTGGGGCTAACGTCTTTCCGGAGCACTCCTCGTTGAACTTGAGGCACGCGTCTAAGTCGCCGATGGAGGCGTAGAAGTCGCACTTGGCGAGCAGCGCCTCACGCACTTCTACGTCACCTAAGTTATCCTGAGCGTCCTTGATGCGTGCGGTAAGCCGCTCCAGTGCCAATTCATTGATCTTGTCCATTTCCGCAGCACGTTTTGCGTCCACAGGCCAGCCTAACATATCAGACATCAGTTGCCAGTAGGGTCTCATATTGTTCTCTTGAATCTTTGCAATGATGGCAGACTGGGCGGCAGTCTTCTCTTCAGCGGTGGTGTAGGAGCTGGTGAAGGCATGGCGGTGGTGCAGGAGTGCAATGAGGGGATCCATGGGGATGACGGCCTCACCGTTGCCGGCGTCGTTATGATCGACAGCGGTGCTTGATTCTTCGTTGTCGTGAACTTTGGCGACCATTTTGAGTTTTCTTTTCGATTATTCTTCCGTTGTTTCTCAACAAACGGAAAAAAGAACTAACTTGAACATCTTCAAGAATGCCGAACCACTCGTTTACAGAAAATGGTCCCATCAATTGAAGCCGCGGTAACAATGTGAAAACGAAACAAAACACGAAAATAAAATGGAAATACAAGTCCTCTCCACTCACTCTAAATCCCCCCAGAGTCAGAGCAAATGGCAATTTGCAACTGACACGCGTTCAAAGTGAGTGACGTTAGTAGGACGCCATGAAAAAGTTTGAATTCGTCACCACATGGACGAAAACGTTTTTTTTTCTTTTTCGCTCAACGCGATGCATTTGACGCACTCTGACCAAACGGTTTGACACACTGTCGGTGAAACACACACTTTCGTTTGTGTGGTGTTACTACTACTGTGCTGCTACCAAGTCAAGAATGTTGTCAGTCTCCCGTTCGAGCTCTTGCCAGCTGTCGAGCAGCTGTTCCAGTTCCCCCACCCCAGCGTCGAGGGCAGCCATAGGATCAGCACGCACTGCTGCAGGTGGTGGTCGGAGCGCTGACGATGCTTGTGGTGGCGACCGTGTTGATGTGAGAAGTGGCGGTGGCGGAGAATAATTCGTCGAATCTGCGACGTCAGTATGATGGAGCGATTTGGCATTCGAAGAGGGGTTCAGTGGAAGTGGTGACGTCCATGCTACCGTTACATCATGGGCACTAGGGCCGCCATTTGTGCGATGTGGTGTTGCCTGTGCCTGTGAAGACGACAACGGTTGGGCCGCAGAGTACGACGTCACGGATCGAGAGCCGTTGTTGGGACGCTGCGCTGGTTGTTGGCCATCAGCAGGATAACGCTGGATGACCTCAGCCGAGGTGTGTTCATAAAACGCATGTTGAAACTTTCTGGAGTTGGTGCGGTACAGTTGCGCTGCGGTCATTGGTCCGCCACTGCCACCGTTTGTGGTCGATGCTGAGCGAAGTCCGTTCGCATATTGAGGGTCTTGATGTGCAGGGTGATTTCGGAGAAGTTCTAGTTCATTACGCATCCGTATTTCAGCTGCAGAGACGTACTCGTGCTCCTTGGCAGCATGTCGCGTCGCCATCTGACTTTCGCTGCGTGAGGAGGCTGGGCTGTGCTGAAGACGACAACGGTTGGGCCGCAGAGTACGACGTCACGGATCGAGAGCCGTTATTGGGACGCTGCGCTGGTTGTTTGGGACGCTGCGCTGGTTGTTGGCCATCAGCAGGATAACGCTGGATGACCTCAGCCGAGGTGTGTTCATAAAACGCATGTTGAAACTTTCTGGAGTTGGTGCGGTACAGTTGCGCTGCGGTCATTGGTCCGCCACTGCCACCGTTTGTGGTCGATGCTGAGCGAAGTCCGTTCGCATATTGAGGGTCTTGATGTGCAGGGTGATTTCGGAGAAGTTCTAGTTCATTACGCATCCGTATTTCAGCTGCAGAGACGTACTCGTGCTCCTTGGCAGCATGTCGCGTCGCCATCTGACTTTCGCTGCGTGAGGAGGCTGGGCTGTGCGATCGCTGGCTGGCGTGACCACCAGACAAAAGAGCCTCACGATTGGCTCGTGCGGGTTTAAAGGTGCAGTCGGCAAGTTCTTCGGCAGCTACTTTATCATGCGCTCGCTGTAAACGAGTCTTTTTCGATTGCGCCCACTGGTCTGTTCGAACGAGCATTTCGTCAATCTTCGTCTTGGAGCTTACTGGCTTCTTGTACGGCGCTGGTGGTGGAGGTTTCGTTGGGAGTTCCTGTTCATGAGGGGGGACGCGCGATGCAGCCATTTTCAGCGAGCTGTCGTCTAATTTTGGGTGGAACCAGTCGTCTCGTTCTTTCAGGTCGTTTCGCTTAATCTTCTCCATGTGAGTCTCAGCGCGCTTTGAACGGTCCGCCATAGCTGCAACAATATCTTCGATGTTCCGTGCCGGTTCTTGTTCGCGGTTGATCATTGAAGCGCGAACGATAAAGCTCATTCCCATTTTTGCAAGTTTCGCCTTCAGTTGTTTCTGTTCGTCCGGCGGTAGATCTTTGAATGCCACTCTGTTTTTACCAACGGCTTTGGAGGGTGCTGCGTTGGGCACAAACAAAGGTTGTCCTGTTTCATGATCGTACAGTCTCTCGCGTTGCACCGCCTCGTACTTTTTCTTGCGCTCTGCAGCGCGTGCTTCTCGGGCTTTGATATCTTCTTGCAGGCGCTGGACAATGTGAGACGCGGTTGTCTGGGCGGGGCCGTCGTTCATATCTCCAGCTAACGGAGTCTCGTCGCCCCCGCCGCCGCGGCCAGCAGCGCGAGACTTTGGCGAAGGACCACCGGTGATGTACGCCTTGATATCTTCTTGCAGGCGCTGGACAATGTGAGACGCGGTGGTCTGGGCGGGGCCGTCGTTCATATCTACTGCTAACGGGGTCTCGTCGCCCCCGCCGCGGCCAGCAGCGCGAGACTTTGGCGAAGGACCACCGGTGATGTACGCCTCCCGAAGGCGTGCAGTGTTGGTGATGGGCTCGAAGGAGTATTGCTCCGCTACTTTCGGCTCGCGTCTAAACTTCTGATTGGAGGCGCCTCCAAGGGGAGAGCTGCTTCCCTGTCGCGTGGGAGAAGAGCGCTTTCCCTCCTCACCGCCTCCTCCATCAGCGGCCGCCTCTTCTTCTGCTTTTTTTCGCCGATCTGCGGCGCGCGCAGCGAGCCGCTTGGAGTGTTCGTTCATCACCCACGGCTTCATCACCTCCTCTTCCTTTTCCTTCGCCTCGCGCTCAGCCTTCTTGACGAGCTTCTGATGGGCGTGCTCTTTCCATTCCTTGCACTTAGCTGCAAATTCTTCAGCGCCTTTGGGTGGCATTTTTTGAGCGACTTCTGAGACGATCGGCTTGAAGGTACACTCCTTCATCTCCTCGTCGAGAAGCCGCTGGGTGATGGCGTCGAGACTCGCTTGGCGCTTTG
>CYKH01000315.1:0-19591 GCA_001460835.1 Bodo saltans | reverse complement strand
CTCCGAAAGAAGTATCCCCACGCCGTGCACAGATGCGGTGGCATTGATAGAGACATTGTCTTCCAGTGAAAACGACGCAGATGGTGGCACTTGCAGTAACGAGGACAGTTCGCCATCAAGTACAACAGTGGTGGAGTGAACTGTGAGTTGGAGGTGGCATAGTACGGAAAACGGGTAGCTCAACGCGTAAAGCGCTTCTCGTATGGCACTAGATGCCATCAGCTGCTCTGGGCTGCGAGAGACGTAAAGAAGAGCACCACTGCCGAGAACGTGAATAAGGTTACTAGTAGAATACAGTTGTGACGCTGTCTGGCGGGATGATTCTACTTCACCGACAAAAAGGGCGATTCCGCCAAGGAGAGGAGCGTGTACCTGAAAGGCGGTCGTGCTGTTTACAGTGATACTCGCATCAACGGAAATATTTAAAAAGGAGTTTGGATTCCATGAAATCGTTGAACGTACTTGCAGCAGCGAAGTGGCGAAAAGAGTCCCTTGGAGTTCGATACAAGCACCACGGGAAATGAGCATGATAATCTGCGGCAGCATGTTGTACTGAGAAATCATTCCTGTTATAGTGTTGTGGGTTACCCACCACGATAAGGAGTTGCTGTTGTTGCTGCTGTTGTCCGGACTGTCGATCGTCTCGATTAACACGACAAACGCTGCGTTGAAGTTGGGGGCCGCAGTCTTCTGCGTCTCAGTCATTGACGCGGTGACATTGCCCCTGCAGAGGAATGATATCCCACCAACTGTGTGCAGTAGAAACCTATAACGCCGGAGAAACCAGTGCACCTCTTGCGGAGGGCGCAGCTGCTCTTGCAGTTGGAGAAGTCGTTAGTGCTCGTTGATTGAGAGTGACGGTGCAACATCCAGAGCAACGAGTACAGACGAGGGAGGCACATAAATGCTTCCTTTGGCAGTGGAATCGTTGAGGAGAAGTAACTCTGGGAGCGAGAAGCATTCATCTTGAGACAATGGCACTGCCAATGTCGCTGCATTCACATAACGATCCAACCCACTTGTTCCACCTATGACCTACTGCCTGTCCACAAGATACCAACGGCTTCGTGCGACAAGATACGTGAAACTACTGCTGCTGCCGAAGAAGTTTGCTGGAGCATCAGACGGCGGCGCCGTCGCGTCACTAGCGTAAAAAAAAACATCGCAACGATCTACGTGTTCGCTAACGGAAAGTGAAACTATGGCCGTTGCAATGATCACCCGGAAAAAGGAAAAGGAGTAAGAACTGGGTTGTGTTGTCGTTGATGTGATATTGCTGGACGTGACAAATATTCTTCGCGGCACACTGCAGTTGTACACCCACCAAAAATAATCACGCGATAACAACAATGAAGTGGTGGTGGTGTTGTCGTGTGCTACAGTTAGGACCGAGGCCTGGATCATCATATCAGACGCTGTTGTCGAGGATGATGGACAATCAATGTATTGATACGAGATGTTTGGGGATGGTGGTACTATTTGAGCCACCACGAAAAATGTGGTGCTCGTGGTCAACACGATGAGGACCAGTGTCCACCACATACAGCAAGGGTGCCTCTGAAACATTTTTTTTTGAAAGGGGTCCGTGTGGTGGCCCGCGCTGTGGGAACAAAAATCAGGGGAAAAAGAAACGAGTTAAGGAAAATACAAAATCGGTGGATCTGTGTTCTTAAATACCTTCTTCTTTGTTAGCGAAATGAGAGAATTGGAGACGAGGAATATTTTTTTTTTTTTCATTTGTTGCATATGGAGACAAAATTGCGCAAGATAGTGGTATGTATCGGTCACCTCCATCCTCGTCGTCTTCCAGAAATCGCAAGAATGTATCAAAGCGGAGCCCCACATGATCGACGTCACGGAACGAAAGCAACTTAACGGGGGGAAAAGTGAACAACTTAACGGGGGAAAAGTGAACAACTGAAAGTAGTGTTCGGAATCTATAAAGTTAGTAACAACTGAAATAGTTTTCGGAATCGATCGCCGCCGATAAATTTATTTTCGTGTATCTCTAGTTGTTGTCTTGATTTCGCTTGAGGACCACCCACAACGCAACTTCAGCATCACTGGTAATTCTCTCGCATGAGTACAGGTAAACACGTGTCAGGCTGTCAGAGGCAGAAAGGCGAGCGACACCAGCATCTGTCAACGCTGCACAATAGGATACGTCTAGAGTTCGTACGCAGTGCAGCGAGGATGCAATAAGTGCGACACCGTTATCGGTAACGCTTGTGCAGCCACGAAGATCAAGATCCACGAGGCGATCCATTGATGAAGCAATCGATGCAACCCCTACGTCTGTGATTTGGTCGCAGTACCCGCAATAAAGTTGCTCAAGCAGGCGTAGAGTGTTAGAGAGGTATCCGATACCAATGTCGGTTACTTGGCGGCACTCGCGCAAAAAGAGTTGGCGGAGCTGATGGAAGCTGGCAACCACCTGGAGTGCGCTGTCGCTAAGTTGATAGACTCCTTGAAGGTTTAGCACCTGCAGGTTCATCAGGGATGCAATGTTCGCTATGCCAGCATCTGTAATTTGCTGACAGCTTTGCAGATCGATGCGCTGCAAAAGCGTTAGCGCACCAACGGAAGACAAAAAGCCATCTGTTACATTCTTGCAATGGTTAAAATCAAGCTCTTGCAAATTCAGCAAACTTCCCAGGCCAGTAGGTGGAGCGACGGTCATGGAAGCGAAACGAAGGTGCCGCAGATGCTTAAAAGAACCGATCAACCCTAGGAATGCATCTTCATTTACCAAGGTGCAAAAACGTAAGTCAAGGGAACGCAAATGCATTCCCACTAGCTTTGAAAGGCCGAGGCAAGTAATTTTACGGGAGTATCGTAAGTCTAGCGACTCAAGCTGCTGCAGAGACTTAAGCCTCTAATGAGAGATGACGCAGACGTTGCAGTGGTAATAATTTCGCAATCCCGACGTCGCTAATTTTTACGCACTTGTTGCAGCTGAGGCTCTCAAGTCGCGTCAATAAAGCAACATCGGCAATGCCAATATCAGTGACGTTCGAGCACCCCTCAATGGAGAGGATTCGCAGCGATGTTTGAAACGAGACCAGCCGAGCCATACCGCCGTCTGTGACTCTTTTTGACCCAGAGATATCGAGGTGATGCAGTTGCTGCGTGATTCTGCTGCGAGAAGCATGCCTCCCACGTTTATGCTTTGACGCACAACACATCATATGTCGCTTCTAGCGTCTAAAGAAGCAAGTCAACAAACCGTTCTGAAGAAAGTCAGCCAAGCGTCATCACATGTAAAAATTATCAAAAAAAAAAAGCCTAAATGTGCATTTTTGTCTGAGTTTGACCGGTTTACGCAGAGGCTTGCATTTGTTCCTCATTCGCGGTGATCACTCTGTTGGTCTCTCTGATCAACTCGGACATCGAAACGCGGCCACGCTGCCTAAGAAATCTCGCTACCGACTGATACTCGTCCTCTGTCACGTAAATAAACTTTCCTCTGTCGTCAAACACGCCGCTCATCTCCTTCGATTTGATGAGAGCCTCCATGGTAGAAACCACCTTATCCACCGAGACATCGTACTTGGACGCGATCTCCTCCAGCACATGAACTTTGGCTACTTTTGGTGCTTCTGACACAAGAAACGCCTTTAATGCGGTTTCCTTGCGCCCCTCCTCACCGAGCTCACCTTTGGATTCCATCGCGATATGGCCAATCCACTGCTGATATCCCTCGTCCTCTTTCTGTTTTCTCTCCGCTCGTAACACGTCCAAGGCTGCATTCTCTTCATCCGCGCGCAGTTTCTCGGCAGCGACCGAGTCAGCGTCCTTTTGCTCTGCTTCCGCGCGTTTGCGGCGCTGCTCGGCGATGACGGCAGCCGTCTCTTGCTTCCGAGACTCCTTCTCGGCTAACTTCTCCTGCTTCTTGCGATCAGCCTTGTTCAGCGCAACCGCCGCTGCCGCAGGTGCTCCAGCGCCCGCCACACCATCCTCCGCTTCATTGTCGGCAAGTTGTCGTTGTTGTGGTGCAGCAGCACCTTGACGTGCACCTTGGCGCGGAGCAGCGGCCATATCGTCGTCGACTTCAACATCGTCGTCCCATTCATCGACAACTTCGCCCCTTTGCATTGCACGAACTGCATCAAGATTCATCGTCTCAGCAGCAGCTCCGCCAGTTGGCTTGAACAACGTTGCAGCTTTCGCATCTGCGGCTTTTGTGCTCTGACGAAGCTTAAGAAACCACAGGCCTCCCAGTGCAGCAATAGCGATGGTAACAAGGATGGCAATAATAGACATAAAACCTGAAGCTGCTCTCTTTCGGGAGAACAAAAAAATTCAACGATCTAGAAACAACCGGCGAACATCCCCAAGTAGAGACGGGGGAAAAAATGCAAACAAAAACAAAAAAAGCAAGATGTGAGATTGGCGTTAGCTCTGTCCCTTGAAATCTCTGTGCTTCGGCCTTGACAACGCACGCCGCAGATGGGGTTGAGAATACCACGACTGCTTTTGCAACTCGGCACTGAACAAAAAAATTCAACGATCTAGAAACAACCGGCGAACAACCCTAAGCAGAGACAGGGGAAAAAATGCAAACAAAAACAAAAAAGCAATGTGAGATTGGCTTTAGCTTTGCCCCTTAAAATCTCTGTGCTTCGGCCTTGACAACGCACGCCGCAGGTGGGGTTGAGAATACCACGACTGCTTTTGCAACTCGGCACGTATGCGAACCTTCGCGTCGTATGCCCATAAGTCTTCTGAGACCAGCAACGCGAACGCTATGCTCACATCTGGCAAGTAATGAATTCTCGGCGTCGCCAGCGCCCGCATCAGCGCCGCACCCAAGGCGGCAGAAGACAGCACACGGGAAGGTTCAGGGTACGCATCGAGCAGGGTATCCGTCAAGCCGCAATATTGATGCTCGGCGTTCGCCTCCAGATGTTCCAAACTGCTCATCTGCTGCTGGGACACTCGTGCCACAATATTCAACAGACCTCCGTTACTTGAGGCGCCGCAAATGACGCCGCCAGACGCACTTTTCTCCTTCACCCACGCTGGCAACGTCGCTGCGAGCATGCGGGTGCAGAGGGACACCACCGACATCCACTCTTTTCGCTGAACTGGGTTAGGAGAGCACATCACCTGCTCTGACTCGGTGAGGTTTGGGGAAAGTTGTCGTCGCTGAGCGTTCACCAAGAGCATACGCTGCACGTCGTTGGTGGTGAGGGGGAGGACGTGATGGACCAACGGGACGTGTGTCGAGGAGCGAACGCCTGCCAACCGTAGGAACTGAAACTCCTCCATCTCCCCCAGTGTGACGGATGCAGAAGGAGGCTGCTGCGCGTCGCTTGCAAGCGACGGGGAGGAGGATGGCAACAGATGATCGCGCTGCTTTAGTACTGGCTCATGATCCCAGCCACAAATGGTGATGGTGCCGTGTCTCTCGGACTCCTCGATGGATAACATTCTGTGCCTCGCAACACATTTAGCAGCTGCAGCACCAGCGGAAAAACCTAGTGATGCCATTTGACCGAGCGGAGTGGGTGCAGGTGTTGCAGGGGGGCCGTCGCTCTCGTCGTCATTACTTCCTGCGCGACGCGCCGGAGTAGTAGTCGTTCTACCGCGCACTGTTATGTGTCGGTTGGGGGTGCTGCGCCCAAGCACCACGAGTCGAATTTGAAACTCCCTTTCAAGGGATTGGGCAAATTCAACGGCATTGTCGCATTCCGAAAGTGGATGCGTCAACATTCCCGCAACCTCACCCGCGCCTTTCAGTTCTGTCCGCTTGAGTACGCCCATCAGCACTCGTAATTTAGTTCGAATGTCCATCATTGTCGCCTGAGAGATTCTGCGTGCTCCGTTTCCGTAGCCTTGCACCGCCCGCTCGTATGATAGCGACAGTTCAAGCCGCTGATGCGCCATCACTGTTTGCACTGCGCGGTATTGCGCATCGACCCGTCCCACCGCCAGCGACACAAATCCACTCGAACCAATGTCCAGGGCGGCTCGAATAGGAAACGCTTTCAAATGAACATCTTGGAAGACGCCACGCTCATGCTCACTTATCGACGATCCATTGTTGTGATGAGTGTCGACATCGTCTGCCTCTTGGTGGTGCGACGCACTACGACCATCACCACGATGTGAAAAGTTGGGAGGGGATACACGTGCCCTCGAAGCAAAAGAAGAAGCGTAACGGCGGTCAGAGTTTCTGCTGCCGTCCGCACCCAATAACAGAACCTCTCGGTGTCGCCTCAGTCCGCAGGATAACGACATGTTTTTGTGTTGTGAACACAGCATAGACGACCACGGCAACCCACACGACGCTCTGGAAGTGCGCATCCTATTCTTTCGATTGTGCATCAACAAAAAAGAACAAAATTAAGGATTTTGATTCTTAGAAAGGGACTTTCTCACATTGCCTAAAAACTTTCGACTTTGGTTGAAAGGTCGGTGTACAGCTTTCTGCTCCCTTCGTCTGTGAGAGATCAACAAAATTGTGCAACAAGGCAACAAGCTGCTGATAGCACACTTGTCGCGAGTGAAACACAGCAAGTGGGAGCCGGAGGGAAACTCTTCCAAAAAAAAATGAACACCTTCATCATTCGTATTGCAGCATCTCCAAAAGTGTTAATTTTCTCTCCTCCAGCTGTTTGTACATTTGCAGCGTCCATTGCATGCCGTTGCTCTGCATCCACAGTGCAAATCTCTTTTCACCCTCCTCCGGTTGGTACCTCTTCAAGAACAGCCGGCGCTTCTCAGCAATTCCCGTTAAGTTCGTGCTGCTCACTGGGGCAAGTAGTTTTGCAGTGAGTTGTTGATCAGCGTTCAGTTGGACACGGTGCGTTTCAGGGCCAAGGAAAGGAGCAGCGGCAGTAGGATACCGCAGCAAACGTGTGGAGGGGCGTAGTACCAAGGAGTCTTGGGCTGGGTGCTTGCGGTGGGTGCTCACCGTCGGAATTGTGATGTCACCTGGGCTGCCGTTTGCAAAGGTGTGTTCAGGGGCACGAGTAAAGACACCAGGTGCACCATCCTCGCTATCCCCATCTCGCGCTCCTCCTGCTCCTCCCGCTCGGCGCTGTTGTTGCTGCAACCTATTGTGTCCAAACGACAATATTTCTGTGGCCATCACCACCACCGCTGCACATTCGTTCCACATGTCCATTAATGCACGTGACCGCGTCAAGGACGTTGGGGAGCCACCGCTATCCGCCGCATGTCCGTCATCCGCTCTCGCAAGATTCAGCTGCTCGAGGGCGCGGAGTTGGACCTCGGCAGACGCCTTGATGCCCTCCACAAACGTGGCGTCCACCGGTTCCAGTGCACGAAGTCGTCGTGTGGTGGCGAGAACCGCTTCGATGCGCTGTTTCTCTGTTGGTCGAAGAAGTAGTTGGATGTTGCGATGAATGTTCTCTGCTTGGGCCTCGAATGCACGAAGTGGAGGCACACCGCCGTGCTGCCGCCTTTTTGCTCCCCCTCCTGCCTGTCCGTTTTTTTTTTCCAGTGCACGAAGTCGTCGTGTGGTGGCGAGAACCGCTTCAATGCGCTGTTTCTCCGATGGTCGAAGAAGTAGTTGGATGTTGCGATGAATGTGCTCTGCTTGGGCCTCGAACGCACGAAGTGGAGGCACACCACCGTGCTGCCGCCTTTTTGCTCCTCCTCCTGCCTGTCCATGGCCGACCTGCGATGTGGCTGTTTGGTTGCGAAGTGGCTTGACTGGATCGGGGGAATTAAGCTGGGAGTTCAAATCACGCTCCAATGAAGTCACCTGACGGCTCTCAGGGGTGACCATAAAGCCCTCTAGTCGTTGATGTCGGTCGCGATGGTCCTCATCGTTTTCAGCCTCACTCAGAACCGAAGGAGTCTTATCATCGTCGTCCCCATCCGCGGCAGTGTTTTGGCCGGCACCTGTCGGTTTGCTTACAGCAGCAGGGTTGCGTGGCTGCGGTGAATTTAGCGTTACTGGTGATGATCCGCCCAGTCCTCCAGCACCTCCGGAATACCGTCTCGGTGGAGACGAAGCAGCAGCGGTCATCAGTTGTGCAACGGCTGCTGCAGCCATCGCCGCCGCTGCTGGGTTTTCTCCTCCGCGCCCCGTCACGCTTGTCGCTTTCTTGGAAAGAATATCATGGAAGATGGCAGTGTCGTGTTGCTCCATTGATGGGTGACGTTGCTGGAACAGCATATCGCCACCACCGTGCTGTTGTTGTTGATGTTGGTAATACCCTCCTCCTCCCACTTCCACCACGTCCTCTTGAAATGTGACAGAGTCCAATGTCCACGTGTTGGTAAGGAGTGCGTTGTGAAGGCACTTCTCTGGCACAATTGTCCAGCCAAACTTCTGCACGAGGAGGTACAACTTCACAAGGAGCCTCATTGTGGCTTCTTCGGGGTCTAGTGCATCAGACTCTCCGAGGTCGTGTTGGGCGGTGCTGAACATGGACGTATTCGCGACACTCGTGGCGTCGTCGTCGTGGTGAACATCCTCGTCGGAATCGTCATCTCCACCTTCTCGAGGTTGCTGCTGCTGCTGCTGCTGTCGCCCAAGATGTCGGCTCGCTTTCCGTTGCTTCGAGTAGGCCCTCAGAGCTCCAATAGAGGTGCTTCGAATATGTTGTTCCAACTCTTCCTCAACGACAACGTAGCGGGAAAACAACGACACATTCATCGCGGACCTCCTCCCGTCAGGGGGACCCGCAAGGAAAATGTGTGCGCCTCGATCACGGCTCACTTGCAAGACTTCAGCAACGGTATCCACCACCACACCACCGCTGCAGAGAATCGCGTCTCGATTCCGTTGAATGGTGAGGTCAGTTGGCGCAAAGAACAATTTTCGGGTAAACAGTGCATCGCGGCTTGTTCCTAGCCCCGCACCCACAACCGCACTACCCGTTCCATTGTGTTGGTTGTTGCTCCGGGGCCACGCATACAACGAGAAGGGGAGTGTGGCTGGCTCTGGTCGTAAGTACGTCGACGTGCCGTACGTCACCGCTTTCGTGTGTGGCGAAAAGTCACGTGGGGGTGGCAGCGTGTGCAGTGGAATGTTGCACGCCCCAGCCAAGCATCCGTACCACTCCATTAAGTAGGTTGGCTCAACAATCGTGTAGCCTGCTGCTAATGCCATCAAGCTCCAAGAGTCGTCAGCAATCAGCTCGCACACGTGAGCCGCTAGGATAGGGGTCGTTGGTTGGGCCTTCCGGACGGCGTTGTCGCCCTGCGGTGCAACAACGACAACAGCGGGAAGTCCCGGTCGGCTTACGGAAACTGACGTTGCGGTTGGGGCCCCTGACTTCTCCACTGCAGCGCGTCGGTATGCAACGGGACCGAACTCACCTGTGCATGTGGCGCCAAGGAGTCGGTAAATTGTCTCAAGCTCATCAAGGTAAGCCGGGGAGTAATCACGAGCAATCGACACGACAACAGGCCGGAATGAAATTCGAATAATGCACGAGCCGCCCACATGCATCCACCACCCATTATGTGCAAACGCAGAGGAGTGCACTGGGTGCGGATTGAATGCCGACAACGATGGTGCGGATGCTGCTCCTCCTGGAGGTAACGTCTGAGAGGCTCCTAAATGATTTGCACCACCGCCACCACGTGTCACAGTGGACATCGATGAGGATCTTGTCGTGATGCCACCACCGGAAGGTTCATCGGCCCCATGCTGCGTAAGGTCCGACAGAGACCTCCCCCCACCTCGAGAGTTCATGGATGACGAGGTCGGGATTGGATGTTGTGCTTGCTGTGAACTACCGGTAGCTGGGGGTGACAACTGGAACCCGTACTTACTCAAATTCGTGATGCGGAGCACCAACGGGTCTTCTTCACCGCCAACCAGCAACGGCTCAGGAATGCGCGCTAAGCAGTACTCTAGCCCACCAAACGCCGCTGCGTGAAGACTGCTGCTATCGTCGTCCCCACCTTCGTCTCCACCGCCACCACCACTGCCAGGGAACAGTGGTGAATGCGGAGGTTGCTGGAACGTCGGGTCCAGTTGCAATGCATCCGACGCGCGCATGACTTCAAGCTTCAGATGCTGCCGAGAGACGTCGGTGAGTTCAGGGAGTGAAATGTCGCAGTTGGCCAAACGCCCAAGGAGATAGGGGTCACGACGGATCACGAGGGAATAGTAGGGGTCACGACGGATCACGAGGGAATAGTACGATGCTGCGGAGACTGGCATCGCAGACTCAAATTCGAGAACAAACATTTATTTTTTTGACTGGTTCAAAGGGGTTTTTTATTCGCCTCGTTCGCTTCTGTCGCGTTAATTGCGCTTTGTTCGATATATTTCTCAGTTGAGACTCACTTCGAGAAACCCCCAAAGATGCCTGCAATCTCTCTTTCTCTTAGAAAACAAAAGATCACCAAAACCCAGTGAGTGCACTGTGTGTTGCGAAGAAATGCAATCAGTCAATGGTGAACGAGACTATGTAAAGAAAGGAAGCAAATAGGGAATACTCTTGAAGTGTCTTCTTTATGAATCTAAAATATCATCTACCACCACACACACGTCAAGCGTCTTAGCGCAGCCTTCCCACACAAGGGGATAAGGTGAAGTGTGCGAATCTTGTGCGAGACAGTGGTTCATTGTCGCGCGAGCTCTCAAGCGGCAGCTGCAGCATTGGCAGCGTTCTTTTTCAGGATCTTCATCTCTGCCAACAGCTCCTTTTGACGCTGGAACACAGGACTTTTGTACTTCCTCGTAGCATCCGCGGCAAGCTCCTGCAGAAGTTGTCGCTCTATCTTCACCGCTCGGTACGCTGCAACACACTCCTTCATCACTGGAATCAACAATTCATCTGGAGTACTCTTGTAAGGATCTGCCAGTAGTGTCGCTGACAGGGCTTCCATCGAGTCGAGCAACTGCAAACGCTCCGTTTCTACCTTCGCAACCTCAACTTCCGCGTTGGATTTCCCTTGCAGCTTCAACAGCGCGTCAAGAAAGCGCTGAGACTGATCTACGCCTCGCTTAAACGCATCGCACAACGCGCGACGCTCTACAGCACTCTTGTACTCCGGTCCGTAATCGATCTCTTGTTCCTCCGGAGGCGGTGCCTCTGCTCCGTCTTTGTACATGGTAAGACCCTCTGGAATATGGGTCCACTTCATCACGCGGCCTCCGTCAGATGTGCCATCGGCATTGGCGCGTGCCAGCGCAGGGAGGGGAGTCTCACCCTCGCGGCTTCGATTCTGCATCTGTGCCGTAAACTCTTTCTCACTTTCGCGAAGATCGTTGGCCATGCGCAGAGCTGAGCGAGTTTTCGCATCCTCAGGCTCGAGCTCTGGGTTTTGAACTTGAAGCTGCGTGGCAATGTAATTCGTAAAGCAGTGATACTGGTACGTGAGGTGCGGAATCGAAGGACGGTACAGCGGGACGTACAAACCTTGGTCCAACCCCTGGCTGTGCATACCATGATTCTCTAACACCGACGTGAACAGCACCTTCCCTCCCTTCTTGAGAAGCATCTGAACTGTTTCAAGGTACTGCGACCACACTTCCCTCGTAATAAAGGGAGGGTCTACGACGACATAATCAAACGAGTCACACAGCTGAATGGGAACTTGAAGTGGTTTGTGATAGTCGTAGAAGACAAAACCGCGGTCTCCTGCCCACTGCCGATCAAACTCAAACACGTGGGATTGTTGACGAAGGGCGTCGTCTGCTGGAAGAGCAAAGTAAAGGGATGGGCACGAGAGGAACGCACAGCGGGTCGCGTGATGCTTGACTTCGGCGACAAGCTTTTCGATGGAAGCTGGGCTGTACCAATACTGGTTGAGGTCTGAACGCTCATTTGCAATGTCAAATGATGCTGAAGACATAACGAAACGTAATTGCCTGTGTTGTTGAATTCGTTTCGTTCCTTTTTATGATACTCTTGATCAGTTGTTATTATCTTCTCACAGGATCACGATTATCGAAGCGGGTGAAAAAAAAAAAAAAAAAAAAGAGGCTCTTGTAGTCTCAAAAACAGCTCTAAGCATAGCGGGAAAATCGCACTGAAGTACTCAGACCACCACAAACTTTAGCGTACAGAAAAACGAAAATGGACGATATCATTCAACACCTCCCTTTTTCACGAAGCCCATCGTGAAGGTGAAACATCGATTGCGGCAAGGCGCTCCTTGAGCTGTAGGTTTTCCCTCGCAAGCATTTGGACAGAAGCCGATTGGGGTTGTGCAAGGCTGCTGGTTGTAGTAGTTGTATGTGGTGGAGAGTTCTTTGTGGGTAATTCCGTTTTTGCATTTCCTATGAACGAAGGTATGCTGACAGATGTACCGTGAGATGCGTCTCGCTCTGCCCTGCGACGCTCCTCGACAGCAACCGTCACCAGGTACGCGACCTCTTCTAAGGCACTGCGAGGGACTTCAGCAGTTTGCGCATCGCGCACGGAGGCATGCTTTGGTGTTCGCAGGTCCAGAAGTCCGTTGAGAGCAACCATGGCAGCGTCAGCCTCGTGGCTCTTGCTTTCAAGCTGCCTACGATTTTCCCTCGCAAGCATTTGGACAGAAGCCGATTGGGGTTGTGCAAGGCTGCTGCTTGTTGTCGTAGTTGTTGTATGTGGTGGAGAGTTCTTTGTCGGTAATTCTGTCCTTGCATTTCCAATGAACGAAGGCATGCTGACAGATGTACCGTGAGATGCGTCTCGCTCTGCCCTGCGACGCTCCTCGACAGCAACCGTCACCAGGTACGCGACCTCTTCTAAGGCGCTGCGAGGAACTTCAGTAGTTTGCGCATCGCGCAGGGAGGCATGCTTTGGTGTTCGCAGGTCCAGAAGTCCGTTGAGGGCAACCATAGCAGCGTCAGCCTCATGGCTCTTGCTTTCTAGCTGCCTACGAAGCACTGCAGCCTCTCGAAGGAGTGCATCGTGAGCTTCGAATGAGCCGTAAGACAACGTCTGCTGCGTGTGGTTCCATCCAGCGGTGGTGGCGCCACCACCGTAGCTTGACGGGGGAGGAAGGCCTGTGAGCGATGCATCCGCACTGGGCGCCATCGATGAAGATGCGCGGAGTGGCGAGGGCGAGCCGGCGCTCCCAGCCAACGGTCTGCTGTGCAGCCCCGCACCCTGAGAGGATACGGCAGTGTTACTGTTCATCAGCGCGATTCGTTGCTGGTGATGGAGGCCCTCCGCCTCATGCTGCAACAGTCTCAATTTCTGCTGAGTCACCACATCTTGCGCCTCCATTTGCTTGACGCGCTGCTCCAGCGCTGCAATCGTGACCTGCTTCGTTGCCACCAGCTTTGTGAAGCCATCTACCGTCTTGTGCAGTGCCGTTTCCCGATGACGGCTCTGCTCAAGTAACATTCTCTGGGACACAAGCGTTGTCTCAAGCTCTTGAATCCTTGTGTAGAGGAAATTAGCTGCGGTCGACGCGTCGTTGTTCCGCTGCTGCTCTTGCTGCTGATGGTACGCCTGGTTGTCGTAAAAGCTCATTGCGCGTGTAAAATAACAAAACTTCTTTAGCAAAAAGAAATACTCACTTCTTTGGACGGTGTGTCCCTTTATGTGCTGGCAAATAATTGTAAAGAAAAAGAAACGTAGAGAAGTAAATATTCAATCTACAAAAGGGGTTTTCCAACTTTCACATTTTTTTTTTTTATTCTTTTGCAGCTCTGTTGTGTTCAGGCACATCCCACTTTAGAAAAGTGTGTGAGATGTGTTGTTACAGGTGTTTGTGTATCTAAGTGGAAATGCAAATTGTGTGGCACGACAGACGAAAAAATGTGAGTCGTCCTTTCTGTAGTGGTTCTGTATGCGTTTTGTGCGCTTCTTGGTTTGATGCGCAAATAAAGTGTGTGGATGTAACAATCAAGTGAGTTGTCCCAAATCTGGTGATCATGGGTGTGGTTCCTACGACATAGGAAGGTATCAGTCTAACACACAACAACCCAATTACTGCTATCACATTGTAGAAATCAAAAAAAAAATGCTGAGAGCTAAGAAATCTGACGGGAAAATTGGCTCTAGTCTAACGTCACTGTACCTTGCATTGACTGGCTCTCTCGTTAGCGTAGACTGCCAAATGCATCATGATCGTCAGAGGCAGCATTTCCCCAACAGTTTGCGCGTGGCTCCGCTGCGCTAGGGAATACAGACGGCGCCACTTCACTCCTCGGCGACGTCTGCCTGCTGCTGGTGGTGGCAGCCACTGTTGCAGCGGACTGTCTTGTCGTAACTCTCCTCTGTTGTTGAAACGCGTTCCAAAAACGAATCCACGACAGCAGTGGTGGAGGGCGACGCCACCGGTGGTAGGGACCGTACGGGGAATTTTGCCGCGGAACGCACATGTGCAGGGGGCGTGCGGTGTGGCCGTCTAATCGAATCTTTAGCTGTAGTGGCCTTGCCGACGACCTCTTGCCTGATGTTGGTGATGAGGCAGACATTGGCGAAGCGCGGTGGCGGTGGTGGTCGCCAGCAATACTATCGTAGTCCTCCAGATCATCTTCCGACGCCATGCTATCGACATCACTCATCATGGCACTGCTTGTCCCTGTGTCGTCATCGTCGGAGGGGTCCAACGAGTCGCGAGAGGCGGACCGACGGTGAGAGTTCAAACCAATGTTGCCATTATTGTTGGACGTACGATTCCCTGAAGTGGAGGTGGAGCTGAGAGTGTTGTTGCCGCCGGGGGCGCCGCCGCCTCCTAAGAACGCGAGTGAAGGCGTCCTGGATGTCTTGCCTCGGCTCCATACTGCAATGCAGTACTTTCTCCTGCTGCAAGGCCCATCTGGAGCGCCGCCCCAGTCGTACGCAGTGGAGGTGAGTTGGTCATGTTGTTGCTGTCCAGCAGTTGTTGCTGTTGGGGGTGCTGGGATGTCCTGAGACCGCAATCCATGGGAGGTGATCAACATCGAGCCGCACGGGGAGTACCGCACCTGGCTGACCTGTGCACCGGTGGCTGCAGAGAACAACTTACGGCCACCAGCGTGCAGGACATTCACCACACTGATCACACCGTCACCCACCCCTCCCCCATAGGCCAATTCGAACGGATCGACAGGGCTGAACTGAATGCCCCGGACCGCTGCAGAAACAGAATTGAATTGTGCGGAGGGGGTAGGAGAGGCTCCACGAAGAACAGCAGCGCGGCGTGCTGGAGACAATGCACTTGCTGACGATGTTTGTTGTTTTCCAACGGAGATGGTGGTCATCGGTTCTGACATTTTCGCAAGCGACCAAACCGACACGCCGGTTGTGTTGGATCCCACGGCAAACAACGAGCCACTACTGTTCCACGAGATGCCCAGCACTCGGTCACCGATCACACCTGGACACGGGCTTGTCGAGGAAAACGTCGACGTCGGTGGGAGCGCAATCCGTGCCTGCGCCACCACCGCGCCAAGCCCCTGAATCCGTGAGTCCACCAGCGCCACCACCCCAGATGCAGTACCTGCCAAGAACAATTGAGGATGGTGGTCAGACCCCTCGGCGCACGACACACTCCGGTAAGACAGGTCGAATAGCAGCGACATATTCGACGCCATGGACGCTGCTTGCATTCTTATCAACAACGACGACGATGGTTGTCGGGTAGTAGGGTGGGGCCCACAACCTAGCCGCAGATGCTGCTGCTCGTTCGATAACATCAATTCTCCTTGTACTCCAGTCGCCTCAGCGAGCGACACCTGACGGTCTACGACAACAGCTGTGGAGCCCTCGTGACATTTCAAGAACCGTAATATGCCGCGGGTGTCACCAACCAGGCACTCGCTGTCTTGATAGGGGCGCATGGCGACACATGAGAATCGGCTGGCGGCGCTTTCTGTCACCGTCGTCGTACTATGTCCGTAGCTCCCGTCCGGAGTTCCAAGCTTGTACGCGGCACACACCTCCGTCGGACGGCTGACATCAAACAGCAAGAACTGGTCATTCAAAAGCCCAGCGAGACGTTCGCTCCCCCATGACATACACTGTGAGTATGCATCATCTACAAGTCCAGGGGCGCCAAGGACTTTGATGGGGTTATGCTCCATCGAAGCGTGCCAACGCTGCTGCTGCTGCTGTGGGCCTTGCCGAGGGTGTTGATAATGTGCCGATCCCATCGATGAGGATGAACGTTGCGGGATGATGGACGTAGCAGTCGCACTAGTTGATGCGTGAGAGGCACCACCGTGCATCCCCTCAGCGGCAGAGACGTAGTGATGATTCATTGATGTTGGCGGGATCGTGTTTCCGCTGCTACTCATGCCACGATGTCTCGGGTCGATGGCGTTCGGACTGTCACCTAGTGAAGCTGCGCAGCGGCTAGCGTATATGCTCCGATAAGAAGGGTTATCTGTGTTAATAGATGGGGGTGGAGGTGGTGGAGGAACACTTGCCCCGCTCCCCCCAGCAGATAGAAATGTTGCTGATGGTAAGAGGGTACGAAGTGGAAGAGATTCACCACCATCTTCCAGCATGACCACAGGCGATCGAAGACGCGTCGGTTGTTCCGTGGTACTCATCATTCCGTCACCGCCTCCAACAATGTGGCTGCCTCGCCTTGAGAGGCTTGCAGCGTTGAGGTGGTGGAGAAGAGTAGGGTCGCCGCCGCCGCTGCGGGAGCAACGTTCGACGAGAGACGAACCGCCGAAGGCGCTGCTGCCGCTACTGACCACATTCACCAAACGTGGCGATCTGCTACGAAGCTGATGGTGGCGCTCATGTTGAAATTCGCTATTCATTTTCCACGCACTGACTGATTTTCTATGATGTCGTTTCTAAAAGAGTGACTTTCACACAAATCAACAAACAACAACTAAAATATCATTCAATTGACTTGCTCTTCTGGATTCTCGAATGCCGTTTCCACCAGAGAGAATGGAGTGTTTACAGATCCCTACAGCAACAAAAAAAAAAAAGTCTCGTCTTATATTTACCTTAGTACGCCAGTATCTTGCAGGAGTAATGAAGTCACGCGCGGACTCGCGAAAGTGTTAAATAAAGGGGGGCAAATCACACAGGCGTGTGCCGTCAACACGAGCGCTGGCACACGATAATCAAAGTACGAAGAGGGAACTCATGTAAGTATCAAGAATAACGAAGATGGGGGAGCATTAACTCAATAAACCAAAAAAAAACGGTGGACAATCAGCGATGTGCTACCGAAAGCCGTTTCGCACGCATACGGCACACACACGTAGGGGCGATGGTGTATCGATGATCATGCGTGCCTTCAATTCCAGTTCCAGCGGCGCTCATCGGTGCGACTGATATCGGAGAGCTCCTCGACCAATGCAGTGCCAACAGCAGCGCCATCGCTGTTCCAAAACAAACCATCATCATCATCAGGCGATTGGAGAAATGTGTTGTCAGAGTCCTCCGCTACCATCAACGGAGAAGCGTGTAGCTCCACAGAAACGGGTGTGTCGTCATCAACGAGTTTACTTTCGTGATCGGGACCGACATAGAGCTGAGATGCCCTCGCGTGTGACTTTCGCAACTTGAAGAGCAACACAATCCTTCGGTGCACCGCGGCAATCAACTGGACGACGTTCAAAACCATGGTGACCAGACTCAGGCCCAACACCGCCAGGGAGCACGCTGCAGCGGCGTCAACCAACCATAAAGAGTCAACCGTCCACACAAACATCAACTGCGCTAGAACTCCAAGGCACGTCAGGGATACAGTGTAAACTGCGGAGTGCTGTGAGAAGGTTGTTGTTAGTGGTTTCATGATAACGACTGCGGCAAGCTGAGCCATCAGCAGCAGCAGAGCGACAAGGCTCCATGCGCGGCACTGTGCACTCGACCCTGTGAGACCACTGATGACAGATACAATTGACAACGCAAAGAGCACGCCGTTGTCCAAAGCACCGTAACGCAACTCGCGGTACTCCAGCAGCACCGGCCACGCACGTACCATTCCCCCAGTGCGGTGACCTTCCGGCGTAGTCCACTCCCATCGCCGCCGTAGTATTCGCCTCAGCATTGCCATCCACGGATGAAACGCCACAAGAGCTCCTTCATCGCGCACAATTGGCATCCATCTGTTTGCGCGTAGTGCCCAAAGAAGGAGGAACCCGATGGCAGGAAGCGCTGCGAGGTTCAATCCAACGATTCCCAGCACAACATCCGCGGTAATACATTCACTGTCGCCTAGACGAGCAAGGAGCAGCGTGGCACTCGAGGCAGTCGACGGAATAACGGCTACGAGCGCGGGGGAGAGAGACGTCGGCATGCACAAAACAGACGTTCCTTGTAGAATGCGTGTGTGTGTCAAGACAGCCCATAATGCTGCAAGCAGAAGCAGTGCACTCGCAACAACAGCCACGAAAATTAAGTTTGACACAATAGCGCTGCGCGCCACAACACTAGTCACCCCAGACACGCCACAAATCTCCAATTTCAAGTCGAGGACGCCGCCTCCAACGGCAGAGTCCGCATCGCATAGCACCATGCTGCGCGTTGCCATCATCCGGCCCAGTGCAGACCCGCTCGACACGCTTGCCACAGCCGAGGCCACCTGCAACGCGCGACCGACAGCTGCAATTTCTTCGACGTACACCCGTGGCACGCCAGGAGCAGGCACCGAGATGCTCACTTCCAAGATTTCAGCACCATCGCACAGCATCGTAATGACAAAATCTAGCATTTCATCGGCCAGCATAGACACTGATGCATCCAACCAACCACTCGCAGAAGTCGTCAGCACGACCAACGACCACGGTACCGTATTGGACGACTGCACAGTCCAGTTGAGTGCGTCGCGTGACGTCGCGAGTCTTACGGCACCCACCACCCAGTGGTTAGCCGCGTTTCCCGGTGCAGCAATCGAAATGTTCATTGCAACCCGAAACCCGAAACTCACTAGAGTGCCACGTGGGATGCTGTTCGTCGTAATTCTTACAGTCCCCACCAAGCCTGCGCGATCAGCAACCTCACTCGGCTCCAGGGAGACTAAAAACGCAACGGACTCACCATCACCGACCGATGCGGCGAAAGGAGGAGCCAATCGAACAACTGCTGCGCCTGTGGACACGTTGCACACCCATTGGGAAGGTGAGGGACCCGTCAAAGACCCACTTGATGTACCTACGGTGTTTGTTGCGATCCTTCTGTTTTTTGTTGTAGCACGGGTGTCATTGACACATCTTTCCGTGTCGTTGTTGTTGTTTTTTGTTGTGGTGATCCTTTTGTTTTTTGTTGTAGCACGGGTGTCATTGACACATCTTTCCGTGTCGTTGTTGTTGTTTTTTGTTGTGCTGATCCTTTTGTTTTTTGTTTTGACACGGGTGTCAGTGACACATCTTTCCGTGTCGTTGTTGTTGTTTTTTGTTGTGGTGATCCTTTTGTTTTTTGTTTTGACACGGGTGTCAGTGACACATCTTTCCGTGTGGTTTGTTGTGTTGTTCGTTGTGGTGATCTTTTTGTTTTTCGCAACACAGTTATCTTTGACAAATCTTTCTGTGTTGATGGTTTGTGTTGTGTTGATCTTTTTGTTTTTTGGTGGATCACAAGTGGTAAATGTGTCCTTGTCGTTGTTTTTTGTTGTAACACCGCAAAGGGGTTTGCGAACACAGTGGGTTTTTCGGGGGGGAAACGGAAGGAGGGAGGGGGAGAAACAGCAGTCGCCACCGCGACTGGCTTCATTCGTTTTTTGGGACCTCGTCCCCCTCTTCCTTACCGTCGGCGTCACC